>JAZGUH010000741.1:0-178009 GCA_037893225.1 Hippasteria phrygiana | reverse complement strand
TCCGAGTCCACATCAAAACAACTGCAACATGAAAACAGTGGCATAACTTGGGTTGAACATGGGGGGTGAACAATTTTTCAGGGAGGGGGGGACTGAAGCCAACGATGTAATTGTTTTTATTCAAGATTTGAAATGGGGGAGAGTAAGAGGCGCGTGTCCCCCATGCATGCCCATATAGTTATGCCACTGTATTAAGCGCATATTGTACTTCTAACAGCCGCAATTTTTTGTCGAGTGCCAATTCTTCATCAAGTAATCAGACGGCGTATGATGACTGGCCGTCTTTCTTAAGCATCCCCCAAAGGCGGTCATCCATGTGGTACTTTTGAAGAAAAACAATCAAGTAACCAGCAGTGGCGTAGCTAAGGGGGTTGGGGGTGGGGTGGGGGTGGGTTGGGGGGGGGGGGGGTGGGGGATGGGGGTGGGGAGGGGGGTGCCCCCGTACACCTCAACATTTCGCAAATGCAGAAAATAGTAGCATAATCAAGAAAAATAACTGAGCACCCCCTACTGTAACATCCGCCCCCCCCCCCCCCCCCCCCCCCCCCCCCCCCCCCCCCCCCCCCCCCCCCCCCCCCCCCTGCCCCATATGCCTGATGGATGGAGAGAGCCCTGGCTACGCTGCTGGTAACCAGATGACTTAGGACCAGAAGCCTTTCTTCGGCACTGTTTGATGGTGATCACCGCTGTTTAATCAGAAAAGAGCACTACTTCTCTTTGATGGCAAGCTGTGCAGTCTGCTTCAGTGAACAGGAATGGTAAAGAAATCATAATTGGGCCGAATGGGGGTCATTTATTACTTATCTGAAGAAAAAAAAATAAAGTTTTCTTACTTGGATTTCAGGTACTATGCATATATTGTGGAAGCCTGGGTAATCAGGATCTATGGGTGGGCGAAGAAATTAATCCACGGGTCGATCTAGTTTTAGCTGAAAAGGGGAGAAAACTCGGGGGAGGAGACTTAATATTATATGCACCACTTGTCCGCATAATATTTAACCTGCTTCCTTGAGTTGCATCAAATAGGTAATTTAGTAGCATGTCTGCCCAGTGACGTGCATGCCCTCTTCCATAACCACCGTACCCCCCCCCCCCCCCCCCCCCCCCCCCCACCAATGTCGGATCTGCCCAGGTGATAGATATTTAAACAGAAAAATTTTACTTTAATAACCCCACAGTAAAACCTTCGAAAATAACTCCTTGATAAAAAACTATAAAAATATGTGGCTCAGCCTGTTATTTCAATGTTTATGTCGGCAAAATCT
This sequence comes from Hippasteria phrygiana, assembly GCA_037893225.1. NCBI lineage: Eukaryota > Metazoa > Echinodermata > Asteroidea > Valvatida > Goniasteridae > Hippasteria > Hippasteria phrygiana. The sequence continues at coordinate 176,744 of JAZGUH010000741.1, read as the reverse complement.
GTACAAATTAGGCAGAAATTGGCATGTATGTGAGCACTTTGAGTGGCCATACACTGCCAACTTAAGAACATCTACATGTAGCACAACACAAATAACAAAAACTTTCTTTCACTATATTGCACAAAAAATTCCCAACTAAGTTCTCAAATTTAAAAGGTTGTGCCAAGTGTTTAATACAATTGTGAACACGATGGATGATTATTTTCAAAAATTTGCTTTTCCTGACCGATTTTGGTAGGGTGTATTAAAGTAAAATCTTTCCGTTTAGTGTTTATAGAAATACGTGTAGAATTCATCGTGCATGAGTACATGTGTAGTACATGATGTGCTCACTACGTTATTATTGTGCATGCTCTTGCCACCACCAAGCCTACTTACAATCTTGAAATTATGCTGATTGTAACACCCATCAGCATGTTGATGAACGCTGGAATAAATCTACTTCCCGTCCTTTTAACCGCAAACACGACAAATCTGTGAATACATTCATTTTCCACGTCCAAAACACCCACAGAATCAACGCTGATTTCCCGCACGCAAAATGTTGCCACGTCAGCCATTTTTAAATACCCACTGAACGTCAGCACGTGCGACTACGCACAGAAATCACCAGGATTCAGTGTAAAAATCTTCATTTTAAAAATATTGGCCAGGCAAGGATGGACTTGGCCAAAGTGTTATGCAGAGTTTAGAAGTTCAGCTAAGTCTTACAAGTATAATTGAAGTGAGTATTGAAGCCGTTCGTCGAAAAAGAAGAGATTTGTTGCACAACAGTTGTTCTCTATCTCGGGAAAATCCAGGGCTTGGGTCATGCATATTTGACCTTGGCATAAACAACGGAGTCGTGTGACCAGAAGACGCGGAGTAATAAGCCCAATCACTTGGGGGTTGTTGACAAAGAGTTCCTCCACACACAAAAAATAGATTTTGACCCCAAATATCCTTGGATCTGGTCCATCGAAGACATTTTGGGGAGGTGTAAATATCGATGACGTCATCACTTAGCCGAAAGAAAGTCAGCAGATGCAATTTCTGTGACGAAAATTATCTTTTAGTGGCCACCCACGCCAGCTGTTTTCCTCATAATGGTGCGATAGACGAAGGTTGAAAGGTCACGTACAAGAGAGGGATTGTTGAGTATTGAGCTATTTCAGTAGTTTTGGTGAAAAAGGCGGAAATTTGTGTACGCCCAATATTTCTTTTTAATAAGTAATTTTCGTAACTTATAATTCTATTATCTGAAGGCCGATTTTCACTATTTTTGGAGGGTAGAGTTCTGAACTTATGCATATGCATTGCATAAATTTCCCGGATGTAGGGTGTTCCCCGTGAGGAGAAATCCATTCATGAATTTCGTTATGTGTTTTTGGAAATCCGAGTCGGTACATGTAAACAACAAATAAAAGGGCGCCCTCTGTTGGTTTGTACAGTCTAGTTAAATATTGCAGCGCGAAATACAAACGTGCGAGCCGTGTGGTACGGCGGTGGCCCGCGGGGTGTGACCATTGTTCCATTATTATCTATCTTGCGCCCTGTGGGTTTGGCAACGTGCCAATCAACTTGTTACGACTGCAGTGGGGAGGGCCGGGGAATTCCCGGAAGGACATTGTATGTGTATACTGTACATGTACTATCGATCGGCGCGATCGCGATTTGAGAGATTTTGTTTTGAATGCATATCTACTTCCAAACCCGAACCGAACCGATGTTCAGGAAAAAAAGTCCGAACCGAACCGAACCTGGAGGATCAGTTGCAGCACTACAATTAATGAGGAATGTCAATATCTTTAAGTTATACTGAAAATTATTAATAAATCCCCCGTTAATCAATTTTTCTATTTTGGGTCAAAATGTCACAAGTTGGACCCTAATTTATGGAATAACCCAATTACATGTTCATACTTTCTAAGCTTACTGAATTCTAAAGCAACAGTTGGCTTTTCCCTTCTATTCCTTGGGGAAGTACACAATGTAATAACCACCTGTCACTCTTCAACATAAAGCTGCTGCCATTTGGGAATGACAAACAAATGCCCAGTACATGCCCAGTACATTTTTTAATCTGTTGCCCTTTTTTGACAACATTAGGTAATTTTGGTACACAAAATTTTCGAGCAAAGGATGGTGCTCGGTATAGCCGAATGTTCGGTATAGCGGCATTCCACTGTATCCATCAAGACTGAACCAATTCTGTGTTGCCCAAAACTTCCACAGTTTTCTCTAACTGGAATCGAACAGACACAGGTCAAATCCATATTCAAATAAATGCTGAAAAAAATGTTGTTGAAACTTTCCCACACATCCACCCAGGTAACCAAAATCTCTCCTAATAACACTCCCAAAAAGGGACACCAACCCCCATTGGTGGAAACTCCCGCCCAAAACCTACACACATGCATGTACATGTACACTTCAATACCACTATTCAATCACGGCAGACAGCCTCTGTGGATCCTGCTCAACGAAAGTGGTTACAGTGGCATCCGATAATACATGTACTGTTATGATCCAAAAACTTAAGTTTACGTTGACGTTTAACCCCTTGAGTACGGTTATTTACAGGAGGCGCCAGGGTGTTGCGCCGGCCTTTGCAGCCAATCGAAACGGCCACAATGTGCTTGTGCTGTCAAGCGTAACATACTCAATAATCCAACAATGGATTGAAACTGCACAAATAGCGGCAATTGGTGTCATCCGGCCTGGTGCTACTGTTTTGTTTTTGTGCCATTTGTCGTCTTCCGTATGCAAAGGGTTTTAAAGAAATTTCCAGATGCAACAAAGAAATCAGACAAGATTACACTAGATATATTAATGTAATGATATTTCGAGGTTAATGGGTCACCGAAATAGAAAGCAAAATTCACAGAAATGGAAGAATGTATCGTTTAGAGTTGTAATCAATAAATATGATATTTTTTTTTTGCATTTTTATTCTAATAGAAAGACCTTTTTAAGTGCAAAATTTCGAGCCGGTTGCCCAACCCCTAAAAATCCCACTTACACTAGCAGCCCGGATGTCATAACTGTGACGTCATTTACAGAAGCTGTCTGGCCAGCTAGCCATGCTATACATGTATAGCGTGTGTACGACCAAACCGAGAAACATGGCAAAATCATCAGAAGTTTTCAGAAGATTTGTCACTATCTGACTCTGAGGAGGAGGAACACGGGGATGAAGTTGGTATAATTGTTTCCTACATATATGAACTAGAAGTCCAGAGATACGACAGCAATAACGGAGCTTGAGGACAGCACAATTCCTGGCATGCACAATGCGTAATAATCAATGGAGAAATAGACGGAAGGCTCGGCAACAACTGGTGAGCGTCCAAAAAGACGGCTTATTATAAAGCAATTACAAAATTTTATTTAAACATTAACATGTACATCAATAAATTGGTTCACATACATTTGTCTGATTGATTTCCCGCACAAAATTTGGTGGAGGTTACCGCAAGTCACCTTTTGGAAATAAACGTCTACGTATAGACTAATCCGACGAACAAAGATAGAACCCATCTTTGGGTACCCAATCGGGCGGTACTGCGCTCGCGCGCATGTTTACTTTGGCAATTCTATTGGTCAAAGGCGCACTGAGTGCGCACGTATGATGAGCGCGTGTATGGTACCGCTCGATTGGGTACCCAAAGGTGGCTTCTAATTTTGTTCGTCGGATTAGTCTATACAAGCACACGGGAGGCTAGACCAACGTGCACGTCATAATACATGAACGTGCATAATGTTGTTTCTGACGCATCTAAAGTATAGCTGCGACCCCACAGGTGCCAAAATTGTCAATTTTGGAAATACTTGAATTCGTTCGTCTTAAAAAGGGATAAAAAGGGAATTGAGTATAATGCAGCTAGTTTTTGTTTCATGACAAGTGTTTTTTACCATGTTGACAACATATCTGCATCCACCATGATATTCTCAACACAAGAATTTGTGTGTGTAAAAGTGTTCTAGCCAGGTTGAAATTATGGTGTAGGGGTGTTTTGCCGGGATAAAACTGCGAGCGCGAAGCCCTAACGACGTGGGATCCGGGGCCCGCCCTAAGGGCCCAGGAAATGTTGACCATCAAGATGCTCTTTGGTGCATTCTGAGGCATTTCTCAAGGCTTAAACATGAAAAAATTATGAGAAAATTCTTACCCTTTTTTCTGCATTTCTTTGAAAAATCAATCAAAATGACTAGTCCATTGCCAAAACTTAAAACAAATTGTAAAATCTTGAATTACTTTGTCAGATTGTTTTCTTTATTGTGTAATGTGTCGGCAAGGGGCACCAAGGCTAGCTCAAAAACCTTTATTCAAATTGTAGTATGTTATTCCCTTTAGTAATTCCTGATTCCCTTAAAAAAATATATGAAAATAGAGTGGGGGCTCGAAAAGTGGTAGAAAAATCGTGTAAATGAGCCAAACAAATCACAAATAATGTGAATAATCAACCTTTTTATTCAGAACAAAGAATGAAAGTATTAAAACATGCATGATCGATTAATCAACAAAAGCAATAAACTAAACCCCCCAAAAAGTGATACTGACGTTTTTGCGATTACCATAATTATCTTAAACTGCACGCACAGAGTCACTGGCGCGGTGCGATAAAGTATTCCATGCTGTACAACGCGCTGGAGTGCCCGTCCGACGAGTAGCCCCATGCACGGTGCATTACCGTAACACGTTCGCCACACGTAGTATTATTCACACCTCCGTTTATCGCACACTCAAAAGTTTTTATTGAAATAAATAAATGACTCTCCTTGTTGATCCAACTGTTTGTTGGTTATCGGCGGGATTTTGTGGACAAATCTTCAAGTTGCCGATTTCAGTTTGTGAATCTTGTGGAGTACAACTAGTACAAGGTTCCCAAATCATTTTCCAATTGCACATGTGTAAGCATGCGTGTTTAGCTACTAGACTTGATGCATGAAATAACGATGGTGGGATCTGACTACATATTTCGGTGTTGCACGATTTAAATTCCCCTAAATAACGGACTCGCTCTGCCCAATATTGCAATACGCACGCTCAGGAGGGTTTTTCCATACGAGTCCATATTTGCCACATGTGCATATAACCCCTGGCTGGACATTGACACAGCATGCACGATGCATGCTGCACTAAGCTTCAAGCTTGTGGATGTGTAGCTCTGCGGACGAGTAATCGTGCTGCGCAACCACGTATGCCGTGTACGTACCGCACGCGTACGTTCAAGACTTCGGGTCTGTAATGGTAGAGAGGTATCTTTTCAAGTAGGTAATTTAAATAGCATATCGGTAGCGTACATGTAGCAAAGGGATTTAAGCGTAGCGCTCATTTCCGAAAGCGTAGCGGGTGCTAACGCTATTGAATGCCTGGCTAGAACACTGGTGTAAAATGAGGTTTCCATTAGTTACAATGGCCACTGTTGCATGTACATGTATTTCTTGAATTCCTAAAGGTACGTGTACGTACATTGTACATGTACCATCCGTACATGATTGTACAGCACGAACCTTGAATACTCCTACCTGAAGTTTTAATAACTAAATTTGTAATGTTATTTACATTACAGATGTTCCTGTGGTTGCTGTGCTGTCATGCCAGTTGCGAGAGAATGGCGGTGTGTTGTAAGGAACTGGATTGGGTTGTGGAGAAAATGGATGACTATGAAGCTGCCCTTGATTTTGTAAGAGTTCCTGACTGCTATCCTGTATGTATCAACAGATGGATGTTGGATACAGTACATTTACAGCACCGTCAACAGTATGGCAATCCTGGACACGATGCAACCAAAAACCAGTAAGAAACAAGTTTCAATTCAGTATGTCACAATAAAATTGAAATTCGTTCACAAAACACGTTTCTTTCAATTTATATTGTTTTACCCCCCTCCTTTTCTGGAGTTATTCATGAAACCTTAATTGTGTATGTTTTTGTGATTTTTGTTGTTTACTTTCCCTGTCTCCTTTTTATCCCTTTTTTCATTCATTGTCCCCTTCCCACCACATCTGCATCTTACTTGTCCTCTGTCCGGAATCTTTTCCCACCCTTTGCCACCTTCCTGCTTTGTTCCCTGTATATTTAATTCCCTTTGGCACTTTGTTCCTTTCATTGTACACCCCCCCCCCCCCCCCCCCCCCCCCTCCCTCCTCCACTCATCTGTAGTGCGTATGGGGGTTGACTGAACAAGTTCTGTCATGAGTATTTTTGTTCCTCCATTTGTTCCCATACAGGAAGCACAGACACACAGCTTATCGTCAGATTGCAAGATGGTGCTGGGGATTCCTGGGAAGAAGTGTACTCTTCTTGTGTCGTCACCAAGATCCAAGAAGAATATCCCTCCATCTGGGTTGTTTGGTTTACAAACCCTAACTGCCCCAAATCCATCAAAATCCACTTCCAGGTTTTGCAGTATTTTGATGGATTGAGGACTACAGTTTGTATACCTTTGTGGTATTTTAATGGATTCAGGTTTGCAGGCCTATAGTACTGCTGCAAGATTTTGATGGATTCAGAACTGTACAGTACATCAATGTGCACATTGGGGTACTTTGGTGGATAAGAAATTACTGTGGGTCATCCAGTGCAGTGCTGTGGGACAACTGAGGGTCATCAGCTACAATGTATACACAAAACATGCCTCATTGCAGTGCTGTGGGTTGGCTGTAAACAATGGCTCAGTGCAGTTGCTGAGGGTTATCAGCTATAAATAAAACATGGCTCAGTGCAGTGCTCAGGGTCAGATTAGGGTCATCAGCTATATAAACAAAACATGGCTTAGTGAAGTACTGTACTGGTTGGACATGTACATGTAGGAGGGGTCGCCACTTCCATTCATGGATAGGTGTTATATCATGTTAAATAATATTTCATAGATATATGTAGCAGTTATTGTATATATTTCACAAGTTACTGAACATGAATTAGCATGTAAATCAAAGTATAAAAGATCAGTATTATAATTTACATTATAATAACTTGAAAGGCTATAAATATAAGAGCAAATCCACAGCTCACCCCACCAGTGTGTCATACACTAACCCGTAAGCATGAGTGCTAGAGAGACAAGAATTCTGCAGGAGAGCCTGACCAGTGCCGAGAGGGATACCTTCATGAATGCAATCATGGCAAAGAAGACCAGAGCAGATGATGAGAAAGGAAGAGAAGTGGAGAAGCGTAAGCATGCGGAAGAAGTGCGTAGTTGCAAGAAGGTGAAGAAGGTGAAAAAGAAGGAAAAGAGGGAGAAGGTCCAGGAGAGCTGTGCAAGAGAAGAAAGTCAACATCAAGCCTCGAAGACCAGCACAGGAGGAAAAGGAAAGGCTCCACTCCAAAAGAGCAAGAATCTGATGCGTCAACACCATTTGGCACAGGAGGCAAAGCATAACCTGCAGGAAACCCATCAGCAGAAACGCCAAAGAAGCTGGTGTAAGAATAGGACGAAGTTACCAGGCCCTTGTTGAGAGTGAAGAAGACAGCGAAAAAGAATTTGTGCAAAAGGCTGTTGCTGCAGCAATGACTTCATCATCATTCTGCTCATTGTCTGAGGAAGAGATGGAGACAGAAGAGGACGAGTCCGAAGTGGAAGATGACTTCATTGAGGAAGAGGAGGTGAACGAAGGGGAGACAGACAGAGGGGGCAGGAGGGGGCAGGAGGGGGCAGGAGGGGGCAGGAGGGGGCAGGAGCAAAGAAGCAGCAGCAGCAGCAGCAAAGAAGCAGCAGCAGCAGCAAAGAAGCAGCAGCAGCAGCAGCAAAGAAGCAGCAGCAGCAGCAGCAAAGAAGCAGCAGCAGCAGCAGCAAAGAAGCAGCAGCAGCAGCAGCAAAGAAGAAGCAGCAGCAGCAGCAGCAGCAAAGAAGCAGCAGCAGCAGCAAAGAAGAAGGGACGAAAAAAGCGAGTGACAATGCCCGACTCAGACAACGACCCGGACCCCCCCTCCGTCTACTAGCCTGACTACCCTCCTGATATTGAGGAGTGGACATAGGGTGAAAAATCATCAGGTCCAACCTTCAGACGGAGTGATTCACCATTGAGGTATTTTCTCAAGTTTTTCCCATCTCCTTGTTCCTGATCATGGTCAAATGCACAAACCAGAAGTTGGCCACGTACCGCCAAAATCCAACAACGCTGGAGGAAATTCGGGCTTGGGTCTGAATGCATATGATCATGGGACTGGTGAAAATCAACAGCTACAAGAACTACTGGGCGAGTCACCCTAGGCTGAGGAATCACCTCATTGCATCAACCATGACGAAGCACAGATTTGACACCCTGAGTCACCACCTGGCATGCAACAATCCCAACAAGGCTACTTACCTCATCCGAGACAAGGCCCATCGCTACAATGCCAAAAGGAAGTGACCTCTGTTCCATGTACAGCCAATCTGAGATAAGCTACGGAAGCGCTGCCGGTCCAAGTACAGGCCACGTAGAGAGCTGAGTATTGACGAAGCCATGATCAAATATCGTGGTTTCAAAGCTAACGTCAAGAAAGTCTTCATGCCGTTGAAACCAATTAGAGCGGGTTTCAAAATCTATGCCTTGGCTGACTCGACCAGTGGCTTCATGCTCAATTTCTGATGCTCCTAAGCCGGTGAAGATGGTGGATTTTGTGATGGAAGTGGCCAAGTACCATGTCAACCTGTACCACCACGTCTTCACGGACAAGTTATATACTTTCTGTTGCGTTGGCCTGATCACTCTTGGCCAAGAAGACCTACCTAACTGGTGCCGTGAAGAGCAACAGTAAAGGGCTGCCCCTGGACATGGTCAACACTAAGAAGAACCAGAACCAGAAAAAGATCAAGAGGCTAGCCACCACACACCCAGGGGCACCTTCTACACCCAGGAAAAATGGCCAACTGACTGCCGCTGCTTGGAAGGACAGCCGGGTCATGACACTCCTGTCTTCAAGCCATCAAGGGTGGTGGGATCCGACAGCACATAAGCTAACAAGGAAGGTGTCTGACGATAGCACCGGCCGCCGGCAGCCAAAGGAGATTCCAGCTCCCCCACAGGCTGTCGACTGCACCTGGTTTATGGGTGGAGTTGATAGAGGTGACCAGCTGCGGGCATACCACTCATACTCCCACAAATCACAGATCTGGTGGCGGAAAGTATTGTATTTCCTGATCGATGTTGCCCACGTCAACGCCTGGCTATGCTACAAACACCACCATCCAACTGTGACAGAGGCCTCCAGCGATCGTGACGAGCAGAGCGAAGATGAGTCTGAGAGAGACCAGAGCACCACCAGCCACTCCAAGTTTGTGTCGAGTCTTGCCACTGAGTTTATAATTGATGGCTTTGCAAGAGGCAAAACCCCAGCCCAGTTCTCGTCAGTGAAGCCAGTCCCTCGGCACAACAGCACCGGCCACATATGATCAAGGATGCCTGGACGCCACGCCAGATGGTGCCGATGGTGCCATCTCAACAAGGTGGTGGCGAAGTCCGGCAAGACCAGGACGACCCGATGAGGCTGCAAAGTATGCGGAGTCAACCTCTGCCCGGGACGATGCTTCATCCAGTTCCATGCAGCTTGTACCAGACAGGATGAGTCTACCACTACTACCACTGAGGGCACAGTCTAGACTCTACCACTACCAGCACTACGTCTAAGATGTGAAGGAGGATGGCAGTGCTTATCACAAGCAACATGAATTGATAGGATAATAATAGATCTTCATTTTTGATCGTGCGTGCAAAATCACGTGACCCTTCCTTCCTGTCGAAACCGGAAGTGCCTTATAATTTGAAAGTGGAAAAAGATTTGAACTTACTTTCAACGATGTTAGTCTTTGGCCAGGCTGAACTTTTAAAAAATGTGTGCGGTGACGTCATAAAATATTCGAGCGCCCTCAAGTGGCAGGTTGAAAAATGTTCAAAATGAACTTTTAGTCGATGTGTGTGGCGAAGTTTGCGGTAATCACTTTATAGTTGCTATATATGATGACTTTCATTAAGGCAACACGTGTGCGACGGGTCAGATTGATGCAACGAAAAGACCTTTAAACATTAAAAAAATTGCTGAAAAATCAACCGCGACAGATATAATTCAGATTTTTGCTTCAGATGGCACAGTTAGCATAGCTCTCGAGCTTTCTGATAATGACGTCACGATGACATCATCAAGTATCAGATTACAAGCAATCAAAAATGTCTAGATTTAATCTTTGAAAATCAATATATAATCAACCGAGAGAGATCTGATTTTTCTTTATACGGGAATTGATAGAATATTCCAGGGTCTTCATTTTTTATATTACGTGGAAAATCACATGACCCTTCCTTCCGGTCCAAACCGGAAATGCCTTATGAAGCAATCAAAGATTTCTAGATTTAATTATTGAAAATCAATATAAAATCAACCGAGAGAGATCTGATTTTGCTTTTTACGGGAATTGATAGCATAATCCGGGGTCTTCATTTTTGATATGATGTGCAAAATCACATGACCCTTCCTTCCGGTCCAAACCGGAAGTGCCTTATAAAGCAATCAAAGATTTCTAGATGTAATCTTTGAAAATCAATATAAAATCAACCGAGAGAGATCTGATTTTGATTTTTACGGGAATTGACAGAATAAACCAGGGTCTTCATTTTTTTATATTACTTGCAAAATCACATGACCCTTCTGGTCGAAACCGGAACTAACATTCACAAGACCTTTAATCCTTAAAAAATTGCTGAAAAATCAACCAGGAGAGATATAATCCAGATGTTTACTTCAAATGACAGGTTAAATATAGATCTCAAGCTTTATTGTAATGACATCATGATGACGTCATCATGTATCAAATAGCAAGCAATTCAAAATGAATATTTTCAATCTTTGAAAATCAATATAAAATCAACTGTGAAAGACCTGAAATTTCAGTTTACGGCAATTGATAGAGTAATACTAGGTCTTCACTTTAGATATTGAGTGCAAATCGTGTGACCCTTCCTTCCAGTTGGAACCGGAAGTGCCTGATAATTTGAAATTGGTAAAAAATATGAACTTGCTATCAACGATTTTAGTCTTTGGCCATGCTGAACTTTCAAAGATGTTACCGGTGACGTCATAAATTATTCGAGCGCCCTCTAGCGGAATGTTGACAGATGTCCAAATTTAATTTTCAGCTGATGTATGTGGCGAAGTTTGCCTTAATCTCTTTATATGATGACCATGCAGAAAATGTCGGATCTTTCGAATAATAGGCAGTCATGTTCTCAAATGTGAAGTCATGATAACGTCATCAAGGTCAAATTACAAAAGCTCAAATCAACTTTTTTGAGACGTCCTCTTCAGCAAACCTCAGCAAACAAGCTTTTCGCAATTGCTGATAACAAACTCTCCTCTTATGTATTACATCAAACCCGAAAAAGACCAACACCGTGTGATTGTAATAAAAATCTCTAGTTAAATCTAACTTTGTTTGATTTGCAATCCATGTAAATGATGTCATAACCCTACCAGTCCTCAATTTTCAGTTGATGATTTTTCACACACCCTAGGGGGTTATTAGGGTAATGGTTTAAACTTTAAAAGAAAACAAAACATACTGTACATGCCTACATGGTGATATCAATGGTGGCTGCATTAAATAGTTTTATTCCACCATGGTTGTGTGTATAGGGGGGGGGGGGGGGGGGGTTTCCTGTTGTCAACTTGGATGAGAAATGTGCAGTATTATGATGCTGTAATAATTCTAGAAAAGAATATGATAAATGAAAGAGATTTGACAAGTATTGATTTTATGAACAATTGAGTGCATTGTAGTTATACTTGACTTTCAATAATGGTCATTTATATTGACTTATTTAAAACAAATGTTTTTAGCAAATGGTACAATGTTAAAAATAAAAATAAAAATCTGATTTAAATTAAAAAAAAAGAGATTTTTAAATAAAAAAAAAAACAAAATCATGATTTTTATCAACCCTGCCCTCCATTCAGTACAAGTGTTTTCATGAAATTTAAATGTAGAACGATTAATCAATATGCAGTTTCACCCACAATGTTTTAAGTGGAACTTTTTCTGTTTCATTTTTAAGTTCTTTGGATTTTCTGTTTAGTATTTGCACACATTTTAAAACATGAAACTTACTGGATTGACCTGAAATGTACAAATAAAAAAAAACTTCTGGACTAATTTATTTTAAAACTTTCTAATCGGTATAGAGTGGATCTCAAGATTTAAGAATTTTCTAATTAGGAAGATACTAAAATATTCAGTTACGTTGGACTGTTCAATGGAGCCCATATCAGTGTTGTAGGTCTCGAGACCTGGTCTCGGTCTCGAGACAGTCTCAAGACCTTTTTTGAGGTCTCGGTCTTGGCCTAACAAAGTCTCGGTCTTGGAAGGGCTGGTCTCTGTGTCGAATGCTCGGCTCTCGGTCTCGGTCTCGGATGCCACAGTCTCCGGTTTTACCCTCGAGACCTGTCGAGACCACAGCAAAAATACGTGCGATAAACGACATTGTAAATGTGTAAGTTTTTATGGAGAAGAATTAGATTGAAGCTGCAAAGGAGACCAACACTTATATGCGGCTTGTTTATTCGGAGTACTGGACTACTGGTACCCTGCGGATGTGCATCGCCCATGTACATGTATTTCACTATTTTTCCCCACATTACAGCTATGGAGTGAATTTTTTTTTAAACCCAGTGGTCACTGAATCCTGCAAACTATACCCAGTCATTGGGAGGGCATTTCATGCGGCACCTCACTCATCACTTTTTGTTGGCGTGCCTGTTTATAGCTGGATGGGAACTTCTGATGAAATCAAATAATTGTTATTCGGTAAAAAGAAATAGGAACTGGATTTTAAAATCTCTGATTTCTCTGAGTCAGGGTTGTGTTTGAAATAAAACTGCAAGTGATGCCATTAAGTTATTTATATGTATATATAAATTTATGAGATGATCCCCGATGTTCACCTTTCGTACGAGTTGGCACAAATAATCATCCACGCATTTTTTAACCTTTTAATCGAAAGCAGGGCACAACACCCCATCAGGGAAATCGGCTTTATTGTACACCATATATTTTTGGCTTTTCCTGACAACCAGTCGGAAAAGGCTTTGTTTTGTTCTGATTTTTTGTTTGACTGCCCAGGGCATTGTTGGAACATGCAAGGGGTCTGCTGCGAGCATGTATAATCTTTTATAGCTGACAAAAAGTGCACACTCTAAAATAATGTTTATTATGTTTACATGAATGTTTCTTAGAGTAACAGGAATTTCTTTCAGAATTATGATCAATAAAACAATTTTAATCTGTAAAAATATTGTTTGTCAATTCAATTATCAGAACTAAAAGCATTTCACTTACAATAAATAGCCACTACATATACATATTTATATAGCCGACGGGCTCAGTTCGCTAAAGGTTTAATCAACCGTCAGGCGCCTTCTCTGGGCCTACTCTGCATGCTATGCGGTGACTCCGCCATCTAGCGACGGTCGCGTACAGACGTATTTTGATACTCCCTCGTTCTTTGAACGTGTCTGTACGATTTTCGCTGTTTCAAAGGTGTTACACATGTACATGTAGATCAACCTTTCATTTCTTGTGGAGATCTATTCTTGTTAGTTTGGAGTTTCTAATTCCTCGTTTGGAGTATTTTTGGAGGCTTTTCAGACCTTCGTCATTGGCGCAGGTAGGCCCCGTTGACTAATTTGCTTATAATCAGTTATTTTTACTGTTATTGTAGATGGTACCCTTTTCCCGGGGAAGGAAGGTACGTCTCCCGAGTTTATTTCGTTTCCTTACCATCCCTTTTTCCGTTGTAGAGAAGTGCGGTTCTGTCTCCTTGGAGTTTAATCAGCTAGTCGTTCCACTTGTGGGGCCCCTCTCCGGGAGTCAGCCTCCTGGCTGTTCAAGTTACTAGCGAAACATATCGCGGGGAATAGCGACTGTCAGCCGTTCCCTTATCCCGATCGTTTCCTCTTGCTCACAGTGAGCTTGAGATCTAGCGAGGCATATCGCGGGGTATATCGGCTGTTAGTCATTCCCTACCCCCGGCTGTCTCAGCTGGTTAGGGGAGCTAGTAAGCTAGAGCAGGACGTATTGTGGGTTATAACGGCTGTTGGTGGTTCCCTACCCCGGCTGTCTCAGCTGGCTCGGAGAGCTAGTACACTAGAGCAGGGTTATAATTAGGGCTGTACGTTCACGGGTAATTTTGGATCCGGGTACCCGAACGCCACACTGGTTCGGTTCTCGGGTACCCGGAAGTGGACCTTTCAAAAAAAAAAAGCACTTTCTAATTATAGAGCAAGGTTTGTAATGTCCTTGTGTGCACCGTGCAGCCGCTAAAAGGCCCCCGCAAAAATAGTTACTAGCGAAACGTATCGCGGGGAATAGCGACTGTCAGCCGTTCCCTTATCCCGATCGTTTCCTCTTGCTCACAGTGAGCTTGAGATCTAGCGAGGCATATCGCGGGGTATATCGGCTGTTAGTCGTTCCCTACCCCCGGCTGTCTCAGCTGGTTAGGGGAGCTATTAAGCTAGAGCAGGACGTATTGTGGGTTATAACGGCTGTTGGTGGTTCCCTACCCCGGCTGTCTCAGCTGGCTCGGAGAGCTAGTACACTAGAGCAGGGTTATAATTAGGGCTGTGCGTTCACGGGTAATTTTGGATCCGGGTACCCGAATGCCACACTGGTTCGGTTCTCGGGTACCCGGAAGTGGACCGTTAAAAAAAAAAAAAAGCACTTTCTAATTATAGAGCAAGGTTTGTAATGTCCTTGTGTGCACCGTGCAGCCGCTAAAAGGCCCCGCAAAAATAGTTTTGCTTCCGGTTACCCGATCTACCCTAATTTTACGGCTGCGACCCTAACATTTTTATCGGCAAGTAAAAAAAAACATTAAAAAATCAATAAAAAAAATAATCCTGTTGTATTTTCCGTCTTCACAAAACGCCTCTCAATAACATATTTCCGTCAAAAACGCTTGTAATTTGTTTGCCTACTTACATTCGCTATTTTTTTTAAAGAAACCTTTGTTGTTTTTACAAGTTCCCTTCGCGATTACAAGTTCCTTTCGGTGCGTGATTTCCTATCACCGTGATGAAAACACGTGTGTCATGCTCAATGCAGCAATGCTGTACTGGTTCCCGCCGCGCCGCCCACTAAGTGCCAAAAAAAAAAAAAAAAAAAGAGAAAGTCTGTAGTGGCCTCCCTATGGTCCACGGTCAGCCCGCTGTCGGACATACAGCACAGCATGGAACACTGAGTCGGCTCTGTGGCTACACCTCCATGTGTGCCCGCGGTTCCCTCAGCAGTTAGTCGCAAGGGCTCGACAAGGGGTGCGAGCGGTCAGTGGGGCAAGGCCCAGTGGGGCAAGGCCCAGTGGGGCAAGGCCCAGTGGGGCAAGGCCCAGTGGGGCAAGGCCCAGTGGGGCAAGGCCCAGTGGGGCAAGGCCCAGTGGGGCAAGGCCCAGTGGGGCAAGGCCCAGTGGGGCAAGGCCCAGTGGGGATGCGAGTCGCTCAAAATTGCCGTTTGTCCCCGGACCTCCGACTTCACCCAGCCAGCTGGCTTTAATCTCCCTCAGGTCTCCCGAGTTTTCCACGCTGCGCCCCCTCGGCTTTTTGCTCCGGCCATATCCGGGGCAGGACTTGGCCATCTATAATACAAAACAGTACCCCAAATCCATGCAGTATTTTTTACTACATGTACATGTATATAAACACACTCATCACAGTGGATATGTTTCAAAATGTACATAAAAGCATACTTGTCGATATACAGAATATTATCAGTCTAGTTTTCATTAGAATATACTTCGCTGATAATTGAATTCTTTTTTACACAAAATCTACTGGGTTTTCGAATAGTTAATGAGTAGTTTAAGCAAGCAAGCTAGTTAATGAGTAGTTTAAGCAAAGCAAAGCAAAGCAAAGGCTGAGTGTTTCTATAAAATTCCGGGTAAGATGGAATTTTGGTGCCGAGAGCTTAGTACTGGACTTACCAAACTGGGGATCAGTCAGAATCAGTGACAGATTTCACCAATATCTACCGATAAACCTGCTGAATTGGGTGTCGTCTAGGCACAGTTGATTCCGGTTGCTGCTCACACTCGGGCCTCACGCACACACGGAACATTTGTGATCATTCCTGTTCTTGATCAGACAGGGTTCTAATCAGAGAACACACACATACTACCCTTCATGCCCACGTCTACCATTCTTACAAACAATGATCACATTGACAGGAACAAACGGACAACAACCATGGCCACACGGACAATACATTTACGTAATATGATGCAGGCCATTTTTGCGGGCTGGACGTAACCTACATGTACTCCTTGATTTTTAGTGGCTGGAAAAAATACTAGCGGGAATAATGCACAAGTGTTATTGGTAAAAAACTTTTGGCTCGCTCAATTTTATATTGCAGGGGTGGCGCAATATCCGAGCTCGCACAATGAATAAAAAGCAAAACGCAATTAATTGTGACAAGTGTACACGATTGGTAATCCTCCAATGTTTTTTTACTGCATTATTACGATATACCTTTATACTAGGCTGCAAGTTAATAGTAGTTTCAATCATCCTGTGAAATCGTTGGGAAACTACCCTCTATTGACCGAATGTAGTTAGTCCGCGTTCTGTCTAAAATGAGTTAACAATCTGAAAATGGGTGCAAGGTTGCAATTATCGTATGTGTGTGTGTACGTGTCGTATGCGTAGTGTGTACCAAAGCGACGCATTGTAACCAGTGCATGCAGTGGATCTCAGATGTTCGATGTATGTACGTACCGCTCGGCTTATGTACATGTTATGTGACCAATTGAAAATGATCCCATTTACAACAAATTTGGCTTATTTTACATGAGGGCGCTTTAACAAATGCCACCAAACGGTTGAAAACGAATGCCGTTTTTCTCTCGTTTTTTTCGCCATCCACTTTGAACAGGTCAGCGTCAGTGAAATAATATTTCCTATAAATTAATAACCTCCTAATCCGCCCATTTCTGAAAACAATGACTAATCATGTACATGTACATGTACACTACATTTAATCTTTGAAATGAGCAGGACTACTGGCAGGATAGATCAACCAGGTAATTGCTCCCCGCCCAGCCTGGAGGAGGCCAGGGCCACTTTTCTCTCCCTCTTGGACCACCCGGACGACGGGACACCCAAAGCCTGATGTACGGCAGTGCGGCCGGGATCCCTCCTCGCTTCCAGAGGCGCAATGCCAGGAGGCCCTCCTGTCTCTAGCTCTCCGGGGGTGTGGTCGCTGGGCCTGACTCGGCAAACCCTGCTCTTCTCGGACCCCTATGCTAGTCCTGCCTTTCCTCTCGGACCCGTAGGGACGGGTGTGGCACGGTCCAGGTGGGCTGCCCCGTCCACGTCTGCTTCGGTTCCCGACATGCACGACTGCACCTCGGGGCCGACCGGCCAGAGAACCAAGATCTCCAGGCGCGACCCGCGGCCGGCTTGGGGTTCGCAGGCCCGGCCTGCCCGCACGCAGAGTATCCATAGTGCCTGTTAATTCCGCCAGTCAGGCCTTCTGCCGGGGGAACGAGAGAAGGGTGGAGGTTGGCTGCCTCTGGTCTGGGAAGCGAACGAGAGAGGCCATTACTGTGTTTGACGTGTCATTTTGTTTCTCTTTAAATGGCTGGACTGTAAATACTGTTGTGTTAATGTTCAATAATGTAAATAGAATACCTCAATAACAATCCACTTCGCCAGAGATGAGTTAAAACTCTATGTTGTCATCTCTTCTGTTTATACAGAATAAATTGAGAGAACAATTCGAGCATCGTGAACTGCCGATTTAGGTAATCTTTGGGGGTCCATAAAAACAAAGAGCACATCCAGATCAACATGAAAGTTTGCACAAATGTTATACATACATTGTACATGTACCTCCATTTTGCCGCCTAAAGCAAAATAGTTCCTGGCCAGCAACCAGAAATGTATACATGTATTTTGACATGTAACATATGCACTATTAATTACAAAACCTCAATACTTACGTTTCTAGAAATAGAAAATGCCCACAAAAAGCCAAAAAGCAAAAAGAAATCACACAAATTCTTGGCCAAATTAAAATTCTACTCTCAACCATCAAGGACGCCAATATAAGCACATTTTCATGTTCCGCACATGGAAATGATCACATGTTGAACGTGTTGAATCTGGCTGCAACATACGTTAGCCGTGCGTGGCTGATGACGTCACACACATTTCCCACGTGCTACATCGGAGCCACTCAATCCGAGAATGTTTTCAGCCCAAAGAATTGTAACTGCCTGAGAATGGTTGAAGCCTCGAGAATGTTACAGCCCCTATAGTGCTCATCAACCATTTCTACTTTACTGTTGGCTGTTAAAGAATTTTTACTCTTCTGGAAAACTCCAAGTAGGGTCTACATGTACATCACATATATGTTGACGTATATTGCCGGTGTATCAGTTTAGTTTATTCACAGGCTCATATGCTACAGTATAAGATGTAGCCCGGATCAGGTCTTTTGTGGCTACGGCTTCGAATTTTGCCATTTTTGGCCTACGGTGTAGAGCCATAGCCACTGATAACAATGTCTAATATCGGGATGCCATTAGGCGTGTTGCCAAAATACTGTACAAACACTATGACAACACAAACCATTCAATTTTTTTCTTATATAAGTTTTCTGTCAGATGTACCCCAGAAATATATGTGCACAAGAAGTTTCCCACGACACACATTATAAAATCAGGCGCGCAAGTAATATTAATTTAAAAAAAAAAATTAAAATGCAAATCGCCCATAAAAAGCCCTAGGCTACTCGAGGAATATGTGGAAGAACCAGCCCCTCACACTGAAACAAGACGAGCTAATCTCTTCACAGTATGAATAGGGTCGGGATGGGTAACTATTCCACTGCAAGATATTAATAATGCCTCTACCCATATTAAGCGTAGAAGTGCTGTAGCCCAAGACTGGGCTTGAACCCACAACCTGCAGAATTACCCACAGACCTTGAATTCAATGTGCCAAACCACTAGGCCACGGCACTTCTACGGCACTTTCTTTGTAACATTGTCATGTAAAGTCGACAGTATTATTGATTCTTTGCATATTTCTGTAGTGATTGGTATCGATATGATTAAAAGCTATTGAATTATGCATTATTCGAATATCACCAGGATCGCTGGATCAGTTAATCAATTGCTGCTACAGAATCGAAGCACAACCTACACCGGGTTTGAACTTGTGAATCTGACCCTCCAAAAAGTATTGCGCACTAATATCACCAGGAAGGTTTCAAGTTGGTCGTTAGCTTCACTTTCATGGGATTCGCATTCTTGTAAAAACCCCGCTTTCAAAGAATTTTAATGAATATTATGACAGCAACAGAGGAAATCAAGGATATCACTGTTTGTAAAAGGCTACTGAGCAATTCAATTATGCAACACTATTATGCCTATTCAAACGCAAATAAGCATATAATTGATTAACCCCAACTCCCTAGGTGATGTAAAAAATCGTATTGAAATTGGAGGATTCAGGAATGTTAGGGTTAAAAAAAGGAACTGATCTGACTTCACTTATACAGCACAAAGGGTAAAGTGGCATCCAGTAGATAGTTATGCACAATGACATGTACATAGGGCTGTGCGTTCACAGGTAATTTTGGATCCGGGTACCCGAACGCCACACTGGTTCGGTTCTCGGGTACCCGAAAGTGGACCGTTCAGAAAAAAAAACAGTCTAATGTATTAATGTCCTTGTGTGCACCGTGCGGCCGCTAAGGGGCCATTCAAAATTTTCATTGTTTTAAAAATTTCAATTTCTTTTCGAAAATGTGGGTGGGTGGGTCGAGGTAAATTATTTAAAATCGAAATTTACTTTTTAATAAAGAACATAAAGGAAAATTAAAGGAAATGCTCTTTTGACTTGCCAATTCCACTCCCGCATTTCGATTCGTTTGTTCTTTCAACCCAGGCTATACCCGTACGGCCTATGCGTAGTCTTAATAGACGTTGTATCATCCGTTGTTCAACCTCCATGGTTCAACAGAGTGGTTTTGGAAGTTGTTAAAAAAATATACTTGTGACTTGAATTGAAAAAAAATTACTTGGCAAAAAAGTTGGCTGCAAACTCTCGCTGCCACGTAGGTATAGTGGACCATTCCTCCGTATGGGTGGACGATCTGAGTGGCGATATTGTGACAGGGAGCTTTGTTTGGCGGTGTTAAGTTTTTGAAAGTTGTTTAGGCGTATGCGTTTGTACATTAGAATTTTAAGATCGCTAACCGTTCACAACATTTTTATCATGCTGTAATTTGTAGACGATTTTTATCGCCATATCGGCGATATAGCGGAAAAAAATATCGACTACGAAAAAACTCAGTATCGCCAGCGCTAGGTCAGAAGCTGATTATGAAACACTAGAAGTCATCAGGGCACGTAGGGTAAATCCACAGCTGCATCACGCTGTCATGAAACTGGGCATTGTATTTTTTGTTTAGTTGAATGGCAAATCAAAATTTTAAAACATTGAAAATTTTGAATGGACCCCTAAGGCCCCGCAAAAATAGTTCTGCTTCCGGTCTACCCTAATTTTACGGCCGCGACCCTAACAATTTTACCGGCAAGTAAAATAAAAAAATAGAAAAATAAAAAAATTATAATAATCCTGTTGTATTTTCCGTCTTCATAAAACGCCTCTCAACAACATAATTACGTCAAAAATGCTTGTAATTTGTTTGCATACTTACATTCGCTATTTTTTTAGAAGAAACCTTTGTTGTTTTTACAAGTTCCCTTCGCGATTACAAGTTCCCTTCGGTGCATGATTTCCTATCACCGTGATGAAAACACGTGTGTAATGCTCAAATGCAGCAATGCTGTACTGGTTTCCACCGCGCCGCCCACTAAAAGTGCCAAAGAAGGCATGATGGAAATGCGGCAACCAGTCTATGCATTATGGCCGACCAACATTTAGCATAACACTGCAGAGTGCACTGCAGTTCCAGGTCAAATCTGACATTGTAAAAATGCCAAATAAACATCGATGGAGAAAGAAGATCTCTGCAAGTTAAATTAATTCACAGAACTTGATCTCTCTTGTCTGTGTGTATTTTCCGTGTTCATGAATTTATTTTGAGGTTGTACCGCTTACCGCAGCGTGTTTCCCCGACATTTCCTGCTGCAACACAAGGTTCGTCGCCCGCCGCACAGTGCATCACGCACGCTTACCGCACGACAAACGGACAGTGTTGTCCAGTTTCCCGTCTTTGCTGGCGTTGTATGTGCATAGTGTGCTGTGTATGCACGACCTAAATTCTCCATTATTTTAAAGAATTATCGACCATAAATATTTTTTACATTAATTAAGGCAATTTTTTATCACTTTTTGTGGCCATTTTTTATAGCTTTCGTAGCGTAAATGGAAATAGTTTAGACTGAAATTCGCACATTCACCCAATCAATCAGGACACAAAAGAAATGGCCCCAAAACAAATACGACCCACCTACTCTTTTTTTCAAAGGCATGTAATCGGAAGCAGAACAATTATTTTGGCCTAAAAAAGAAAGATTTACTTTCTGCAACAAATGCCTGAAATTTTGACATCGATGTCGCAATCGTTCCAGGCTTGGTATAATCCTGCAGTGTTTATATGACTAGGCCTACCTACAAATTACAATGTTGTGCAACAGCATTGGTGTATTTCGAAGGAGCCCCTACAGAGCCACACGTGCACTGCACACAGTGAAAGAGTGCCGTGTGCTGATTGGATGGCACGTGTGTGAGGTGGACTCACTTAACTGCGTGATTGGTCTACTACGGCTTCATTCTTGGCCGGCCATCTTCATATGGACTTATTGGTTGTTCGGGGCGGGCCAGACATCACAACATTCGTAATAGCCTGTAATTGGGCGACTGCACGGAACGTGCCACTATCTTCTTGGTAAAAAAAAGGTAAAGCCTTGTCCAAACCGATTTACTGGGGCGGTTCTTCTATGAAGGGATGGCGCTGTCAAAAATATCAAGCACAAGAAAATAAATGGGAGGTCATGTTGTGTCCCCGCCTTATTAAGACAAGGTTACGATCTTGGCGTTGTGTTTATTACTGATTTCAATTATTTCAGGAACACCAGGACCTTTGAAGTTGAACATTAATTATGCTAAATTTGATCTGTTATAAGACATTCTCCATTAAAGACGTTTTCACAGCTGCAGTCATTACCTGTCGTCCAGTCTCTATAAAAATATCGTTTAGAAGCTTCAGATATTAAACAAGACCTTGAGTACGGTTATTTACAGGAGGCGCCGGGGTGTCGCGCCGGCCTTTGCAGCCAAGCGAAACAGCCACAATGTGCAGTCAAGCGTAACATACACAATAATCCAACAATGGATTGAAACTGCAAATGGCGTCATCCGGCCTGGTGGTACTGTTTTTTGGTGGTTTTTTTTGTGCCATTTTGGCGTCTTCCGTACGCAAGGGGTTAAATATTAAATCATCCACAGAGAGTAAGAGTTAACCTGGGTACGAGTTGACTAGGGTACGAGTTGACAGGGCACAAGTTGACAGGGCACATGTAGTCGGACACTAAAATAATCACACACCATAAAACAAATTACTCCAAGCAAAGCCTTTTATTTTTTTTGGTTTTAATGTAAGTGCTTTCATATATCCGTCCGCATGTTTCACATCCAGGTTCACATCCTACTTACAGTTTTGATTTCCTTTGCATGATTAGGTTCTGCAACGGTTTGGATAGTTGGGGACTCACTTGTTCATCGTGCTCGTCGACCACTGGGTGTTCCTGTACAAATTTTCTGGAATGGCAGGGTTGGGGCCGGTTTGTGTGACCTCCCTCATATGCTGCGCTCCATGAGGTCTCCTCCCCCAGCTGTTTTAATTGTACACTTGGGAAGTAATGATTTAGTTTGTTCTGACCTATTTCAAATTAGGCAGAGAATCGCATATTTCATGCAATTTTTTTGTGCAGTCTTACCACCATACTTTAGTTGTGTGGTCCGCCATTTTGCCAAGACTATTTTATTTTGGGGCCAATGATCAAAGTGCATTGGAGCACACCCGCCGCTCCATTAATAGGTGGGCACGGTCCCGATGCAAGCATTTTGGGGTTTCCTTTTTACCCCATGACAAATTTCATTGGAAAAATCATGCTCTCTGTTCCATCGAGATGGGGTTCACCTAAATGATACGGGTACGGGCATATTGCTGTCGGACTTTGTAGCAGGCATTGCGTCTCACATCATTCAGTAAGTGGCTGCAATGCAGAGCGTTATGCGACTCCTGTAAGATGAGGTTTGACTAAATAGTTTGAAAGTTGTCTTCCTCCTGTTGGGGCGCGCTGTGCGCGTGTGGCGTTTGAAACAGGAGTGGAAGACTCATTCCCTTATACACACATGATTTTTTATTGTTGCTATGGCTATTGTTACTAATGTTGATAAATGCTCTGTAATACAGTGTGATGTTAAAAGTGTAAGGAAACAGCCACTCCCTCTGTTGTACCGTAAGGGGTTGGTTGTATGTATGTCCTATATGTGACCCGCTCCAGAAAAAGGTGATATACATTTGTAAGTCGCGCTATGCATTTACGTGTAATGGCCCTTTCAACCCAAGAGGGTGACATTTTTCATAAAAATTCATTTTTTTGTTTTTTGTCTTTCATGATATCTTAAATATCTAAAGTTTCAGGTTTGGTGCACAACAATGTTGATTTCAGTGAATAAAGTGAAAAAATAACCTTTTTAGAGTGCATTGTTCCATTGCATTGTATTAGAACTACATATTTCACAGCCTGTTTTCTCTGTTGTGCAATTTGAACCCCATAGAACTAATTCATATGCAAAAGTGCGATATCTCCAGAACGGAAAGGGCTTTGGAGCTCTATCATGTACCAAATGAAAGCTTTCATTGCAGGCTTTCCAAACATACTTAAAACTCAATTGTCATATTTTGCGACATAATATACCTTTTTTCAGAGCGGGTCACATATTACAACCAGGCTGTTGCTAAAAAATTGATGACATAATTACATGTGCTTCTATGATTCTGGCATGATTAGCCAGTGGGCCTGATTGGTCCTTGGGCTAGTCTATGGAATTATAGCCACTCGTGCAACGCGACGAGCGTCTATGATATGTGTGCAGATCTGGCGATTAATTATGCAAGACAACCGCCTCTTGACCTCTACATTTTGAACAATCAGCCTGCTCGTTTTTTGGACCTTCGGGAAACACTTGATCAAGGCGCGCCCCGGATATGCATATCTTTGAGAAATGTAAACATTTCTGCACGTGCACAGAATCATGTTGCAGTTTTACTGTGCGTAGTATAGTACTGCGTACCGCTTGCGCATGCTGGGGGAGCACGCGACACGCGCGGCGGCATTTGATTTATTTTATAACTGCCATCGCATGCTACACACGCGCCATGATGAATACAGAGAAACTGGGGGCCTGTTTGTTTCACACTGATCGGGAGGTGATCCAGAGCCGAACGAAAACAAACAGGATCGCGAATCCCTCTCGCTATATGTTGCATGATGGGAGAATTTGTACTACACGACAAGGTCGTCTGCTTCAGATTTTGTAAGGTTATTTTTATGATAAACTATCTAGTATTTCTAGAAAAGTAAATAAATCGTACATAGCTTTAATAACAAAATTACACTGCAAAAGAATTATGACTAAATACTGTCACAATAGATTGTTAAATGCTTCAAATCTACCAAAAAATACAGTCACTTTTCTCTGTCCGTCTCACACTTCGCCATCTTGGATCTTGCGAACCCACCTCGCGAGCAGGATCCTTAAAAACGTGACCCGGAGCAGCTTTCGACGCTCCGGATCACTGATCGCGCTCCGGATCTGCGTGAAACAAACACGCCCTGGGTCAGTTGACACCTACCAACCAATCAGTACCTTCGTCCACATTTCTGATAAAAATGACGTCACAAGTTTGCAAAGTCCACTCCGATTGGCTGGTGTGCAGGGTCGTATAAATTAGCATGTCCGCATATATCAGACGTTGATATGCAATGCAATGCATGCAACGTCTGATACTCGGTCTAGCCTTGGGCCTGCAGGGAGCCCATTCATTGACATTTGACCTGATTATAGCCGGCGGGCCTGATTAGCCCTGGGGCCTGGGAGCCCATTTTCAGTTGGCCTGTTGAGGCCTTTGTTTGTTGATGCCCTGGGTGGCCATACATTGTGTACTTTATACCTGCTTTACATCTTGTTGATGCCAGCTTGCCCTCATCATTTTGGTATCTGGCACAAGTTTGGAATAAAACAGAAAAGCTGTGACTAAACAACAAAAATTGGTTTGGAACATATCCGTCCTTTTAATGAGTCCAAGTATAATCAATTACTTTTTTTTTTAGTTAAATAGAAATACATGTTAGAATACTTTTGTTATTCCATTATGGTCAAGCCGCAAGCCTTGTAAGGAGCTTGTGTAGCCTGGCCGGGTGAAGCGAAGCCTGCCCCGCGTCTTGGGTGATATATGGTAGGGATATCAGGACTGTCTTGTCGCGGGACACGGACGATACTCGTAAATGGATGGCCGCGGGGCCAGCCTGGCGCCAATGCATTGTGTGGTACAAGAAGGTCTGGTTCCCAATGCTGTTTTACTACTGGAAATAAGTCTATGTTTCGCGGGTCAGATGTCAGGGGTCAGAGGCAAATTTTTTGTTTTGTAACCACTACTCACTAATTACAACACATTATATGTGTTTTTTTGCATGAACAACTCTTATAAAAGATAAGGAACATTTCCAAACAGCAAAATGTCATGACATTTGAAGGCAATGTGTCCCTTTAAGTTCAAAACATTAAGCCAGCTAATTTTGTTAATAAAAATTTATTGGGCCTTGCATTGGTGCTGACATGTGCGCGCAAATATTACATAATTAATTTTTCCAGTGACGCCATGACCTCTGAAGTGAAATACTGACATAGGCTGTGCCTACCGTAGAATGCATAAAAAGTGCCCCTTCCTCTCGGTGTTATATAGTGGCACTACCATACCGGCCGATCGATCAACCGCATAGCAATATGTCACACGTGGATTATGAAATGCCCTCTGTCACCCCTAGGCTCTGTCAGTCAAACCTGGCAACATTAGATGGGAATCGAATGGTGTTCAACTAATTACCCACAGTTCTTTTCTTACCAAGAAACAGTCGGCATCCTTACAACCTCAGGGCATATTCATTCCCGAAATACATTTAACATCATCCATCCCGGAGGAGAGGAAATGGTGCCCAGTTAGGGCTTTAGAGTGGTACATCAGCAGAACTGAACCGCTCTGAGATCGACCAGCTTTGCAGGACACCATCACACACTGGATCCGATCAGCATCAAAACATTGGCCAAATGTGTCGGATGAGTCAAATGTACATGCTAACGAAGTGAGAGCAATGACAACATGGGCCTATTTCAAAGGAGTATCCCGCGATGATATTGTCTAAGTAGCTTGTTGGAAATCTCACTTTCACAACCTGCTACATGTACCTCTGAGACATCCTCCAAGTGGAAGGATGGACAGGGAGGACAGTATTGCTGGCAGCTACATGTAGAGCTTCTACTGCACAAGAATCTACCTCCCAGCACACCCATTAGATGGGACTTGTGTTAGGAGTAAGTTCTACCCTTGGTATTTGGTTAACGCATATCTTCACTGATTATTATGTTTGCTTCCTCACTTTATGACAGTTAACTTTTAGTCCCATCCTGTATACACACAGCAGCATCTCGCAACCCACCCCTGGTAACGGTGTTAGTCTGCATCAGTAGTGGCTCTACGGGTAAGTAGAGTGCAGTAGATTTTCCTCAGTCGTGTGAAGGAAGTCTACTAGCGTATACTTAACAAAAAGGAATCCCGCCCTCCTCCCCACTGTGGGCTTGCTGCCGATCCTTACTGGCCGCCTCTCGAGAAAGAGGAAGAACATGGCGGGTACACCAATGGGCATTGTGGGTGGGATTTTGTGTGAACTCTTAGCGAATGAATTACGCCCTCTTGGGAAATATGCATCAGGAGTGGTTCTACAGGTAAGTATTCGCTAGTTGACTCCCTCCACATGACTGTGAGGGGAAATTTCGTCTTGGAATTTTTTTTTATTACAATAGAGACTGTAAGGTTTGTTTTTCTTTTATTTCAGAGGATGTACTGTCAGTAGATGCTGGAGAATGTGTCATATGCCTTGATGATATGCAGCAGGGAGACACTATAGCTAGACTACCGTGCCTGTGTATTTACCATAAAAGGTCAGATAATTTGATGTGCCACAACAGAATCTTTCTAATTAACATACAAGTGTAACATGGTCTGATGAGGGTGGATAGTTCATCTTAGCTCCTCTCAGGATTAGAGGTTGACAAACTAGCTCCTGAGCTGAAGCCGATATAGTTAATCAACTTCCAATGCCTAAGAGTGCTGCTGTCTACTGTCCATCCGAATTTAACCATATTATATTTTTTTTTTACTTTACCTCATACATACATGTACATGTAATGTAGTATTGTTTTACCAGTTGAGGAAAGCTATCTCCATCTGTGGCGATCAGTCTCCCAACCTAAACCTAAACTCTGCCTCGGCCCTCTGAAATTGACGAGCAATCTAAAGGCCCAGGGATATAGTTTTGGTGGAAATGTACCGCCGTCGATTGGTAGTCGGTGGGTTGACTCTGTTGACTCGTACGCAGTAATAAACAATTACAGGGCAACAGGAATTATAGGCAAGATCGATGGGAACTGATTTATTATTATTCTCTTCAATCAATAGGATTTATCTTATTTACACAATTGGGTTTCAATTATAGTCCAGGGCATAATTTTTCTGGTATCGCATCGCAGTTTGCAACGCATTAACGCACCGTTTGCGATGCAGTTTCTAAAATGGATCGCATTAAACGGAGATACATCAAACTTGCTTTTATAAAGTAGTCAGATCTTAAAATGTAGCCCAAAACAACAAGAATGTTTCGTAAAAAAATTTGCAGTTTCGGCTCGCAACTTCTGCCCTGAAGTGGGAAACTGATGCCTGCAATTACCGGTATGATATTAACAGTAGTCCGATGCTGCGTGTTTGAAAGGCTACGTTGAGGGTTTAAAGTTACGTACACAGCCAACAATGAGAATCCAAACCTCTTAATCAAAGATGCCCGCTACAAGCAGCAACCTCGGCCCCATTTTCCTGGATTGCATAGCTGTGTTGTTTCCATGCATGCTCGATGTGGTTTGTGCTGGAGCGAGAGTGAGCATGAGCATGCTTTAACCGGGTACTGCAAAATGGACCTTACCAACAGAGGGCGCTGTGAATTACGCTGTCATAATTCGAACTCGATAACGCTGAAAAAAAGTCAAGAACTCCACACCAGTTAGAAGAAAAAAATTCCACAAACACCATTTTAAAGCCCAAAAATATAAAAATCGCTGAAGAAACGTTTTTTCCTTGAGCAGCCAATGCAAGTTCAGATTTTTATACATCAGTGGGCAATCCCACAGGGAGTGAATTATTTCAGAAATATTTTTCTTCTCGTGTCAGCACTAAAAGTTCACAACACAGTTTACAAAGTAACGGCTTGGCTGGTAGAGACAATCATAGACTTGAAATCAAGTCGGTAATTGGTCGGCTTTAGTCCGCCTGCGCCGCCGTGTATTATAATACTTACACTGCATTTCCCGC
Source organism: Hippasteria phrygiana (assembly GCA_037893225.1). Taxonomy (NCBI): domain Eukaryota; kingdom Metazoa; phylum Echinodermata; class Asteroidea; order Valvatida; family Goniasteridae; genus Hippasteria; species Hippasteria phrygiana. The sequence continues at coordinate 148,113 of JAZGUH010000741.1, read as the reverse complement.
GTACGTGTAGCGCGCGGTATAATAACATATGGGAACGTTCTGTGCAACCTTGGCCCCAAGATGCGTGTGCGTGTGTCGACTGCCAATTACTGACTTGAACCATTTGCAACTTTCGTGTGCACTAGACACCATGCCTGCTACCGAATTTGGACGGAGCACTCTTATTGGCTAAGAATCAAGAAAATATGAATATTTATTTATGGTGCAATTTTGATTTGTTAAGAATAAAGAGAATTATGAATATTCATGTTAACGTCCTTCGAATGCGAATCAGCAAGCCCACATGATTGTATACAATGCGCACGTACACAACGTTAATGTTGTGTTTAACTGCGAAGGAAAGTTCCACGTTTAGTCTTCGTCATTTCTTCGGATTTCGTGTCGCTCAAACGAAACAATGGAGGTGTTGGAGGAAGCACCGAAAGGTATAGAGGTTCCGTTGACCATGGATTGCAAAAACTGGGGATTTCGAGTGCTCTGAAACCCAAACAAACGGAGGCAATCACGAGTTTTCTGAATGGTAACGACACCTTCGTGAACGTACCCACCGGGTACGGGAAATCCCTGCAGTTGGTCCCTTTCTGTATTGACTTCATAAAGGTATAGGACTCCAAAACCTTTTGAGCTAGTTGATTCAGACTATAAATAAAGTACTCTTTAGTTTATTATTACAAAGGGAATATGCAGGATTAAAAAGATATCCCCATGGATGATTCCTATTATGCTAGATGAGCTACCATTGGCCCTCTCTATGGAAACGTTATGCATATGCAGTGAGCTTGCCGCATGTATGAATATCAGCCCGGAGTCATATGGGTCAAGTCGTTAGGGCAGGGCATGTCGGATCGTGGAACGTTGAACGCATTGCATGGTATCATAAACATAATGGCTCAGCGCTGGTTCATTGCGGTGGCGCCTGCGGACAAAGACGACAGTGTCTAACGACTTGATTTCAAGTCTAAGACAATCACGAAGTGTCAACTTACAATCAGACCATGCCAGACTGGCAAGAATCGAGGTAGCCCCAAACCATGAATGAGATGTGACCTGAACGTCTTTTAGATGGCCAATCAGATGGTTTTAAAATGACATACGGTGCGCTGCATATGCATCGCATGCCGGCTTGCCGCGCCCACATCACACAAGCCCCAAAACATGAATGAGATGTGTTCAGAACGTCTTTTTAGATGGCCAATCAGTCATTTGATCTGTACAACAACTGGGTCGATTTTGGCCAGGTGCACAGGAGGGTTAACTTTCTTTAATCAGACTGAGAAGTACACAAATAATTTATCATCATTTACCGGTACTGATGTGCATATAATGACGTCATGATGACATCAGCAGTTGTCAAGTTTTATGACCTTCTTGAATATTAATTAGTCAATTTTGTTTAACCCATAACCAAAGCAGTTGCGTTATTTCTCTCTATTACAAAGTCTTTGTTGGGTGAACAAAATGTTTCAGCGGGCGTGACATTTTCGTGACATCATCATGACGTCATCTGGAGGTCATTAAATTCAAGCTAGAATTTTTTATATTTAGCTCAGGGAGTTTTATACATTGTATTTTTGTATACCTAATTCCAACTTTTCATGATCGTAGCTCACTCCAGTGTCAAAATATACCCATTTCAATATTTAGCAAAAAACAATATGATAACAAAGGAATTCTGGGAAGGCAGTAACCATGAGTATCTTGTGGCGCTCAGCGTACAAATGTCCGATTTTTTTTTCACTCGGTTTTTCCTTTTTCAGACTTCTCTCCCATAGGGTTTGTGCACGTTTAAATCCGATGGACTTGAGACTTGGCACACACTTAGACCACCACCCACAGATGCTCCTAGAATGATGACGTCATGATTACGTCATCAGGGGTCACGTGACGTCATCTTAAAGGTGCATTTTTGAAGGGCCCATATCTAGAGAACCGTAGGTCCGATTAATTTCAAAGTTGCTTAATTGGTTGGCTAGCATGCGTAAAAGTTGAAAATAGATAATGATATTATGATGACGTCATCAGGGGTCACGTGACGTCATCTTAAAGGTGCATTTTTGGATGGGCCCATATCTCGAGAACCGTAGGTCCGATTAATTTCAAAGTTGCTTAATTGGTGGGCCAGCATGCGTAAAAGATGAAAATAAATAATGATATTATGATGACGTCATCAGGGGTCACGTGACGTTATCTTAAAGGTGCATTTTTGAAGGGCCCATATCTAGAGAACCGTAGGTCCGATTAATTTCAAAGTTGCTTAATTGGTTGTCCAGCATTCGTAAAAGATGAAAATAAATGATATTATGGTGACGTCATCTTAAAGGTGCATTTTTGAAGGGCCCATATCTAGAGAACCGTAGGTCCGATTAATTTCAAAGTTCGTTAATTGGTTGGTCAGCATATGTAAAAGATGGAAATAAATGATGACGTCATGATGACGTCATCGGGGGTCACGTGACGTCATCTTTTCTAATCACTTATTTCTTATCATTTTAAAAACGCAATCAAACTTCACCTTAATCATTTCACATGATGTTTACATGTACTCGCAATTCTTGATCATTCATACTTCACATACCAATCAAAACCGAAACAGCTCTGTGTTTGTCCACAAACACGACTTACGTTCTCGTTTCTTTCTTTTTTCTGCCCAAATCGTCATTGAGATTGTACACGAATTTTCTAGACGTCACTTTTGTCATTATTCAACTATCTCAGATCTTAATAATAATTGGCACATACATACATGTAGACCCTATAGCGAACTCGTGTCTCGAAACATGACGTCATGATGACGTCATCGGGTGTCAAATCACAAGCCGTTTAACATAATTTTTGTCAATCTTTGAACATCCGTATTACATCAACCGTATGAGACCGCAACTTGCTTTTTGCGGCAACAGGGCTTCATTTTTTATTGTGTGCGTGAAATCACGTGACCCTTCCTTCCAGGTCAAATTGGCCCAAAATTGGAAGTGACTCATAATTTTATATTTGTAAAATATTTCGAATTGCTTTTAACGATGTTAGTATCCGGCTAGGTTGTAATTAACAAAAAAATTACCTGTGACGTCATAAAATGTTCGAGCGCCCTCTAGCGGCAGGTTGACATTTTTAAAAAATGAATAATTAGTTGATGTGTGTGGCGAATTTTGCCGAAATCACTTTATAATTGATGTATGTAATCGGCTTCATGCTAAGAACAAGTTGAGGGGGAGAAAGATTGATGACGTCACCAGACCGGAAGTTGCAATGAAAAGACCTTTAAACCTTTAAAAATTGCTGAAAAATCAACCGCGAGAGATATAGTCCAGATTTTTGCTTCAGACAGCACAGTTGACATAGCTCTCGAGCTTTCTGATAATGATGTCACGATGGCGTCAAGTATCAGATTACAAGCAATCAAAGATTTCTAGTTCTAATTTAAAAAAATCAATATAAAATCAACCGTGAGAGATCTGATTTTGCTTTTCGTGGGAATTGATAGAATAATCTAGGGTCTTCATTTTTGATAATACGTGCAAAATCACGTGACCCTTCCTTCCGTTTGAAACCGGAAGTACCTTCTAATTTGAAATTGCTAAAAGATGTGAACTTGCTTTCAACAATGTTAGTCTCCGGCTAGGTTGTACATGTACTTAACAAACAAATTACTGGTGACGTCATATTTAATGTTAGAACGCCCTCTAGCGGCAGGTTGAACAATGTTAAAAATGCATAACCAGTTGATGTGTGTGACGATGTCTGTGGCGAAGTGTCACATGACATCAACCTAAATTTGCAAAAGTAGCAACATACATCTTCCGTCAATAGAGGGCGGTATATAACTCAAATCGAAATTGGGTGTGGGTGGTGCGTGCCGATCGTATCTTCGGCTGCGGCTACTTCCGTATATTTCACATTACAACCTTCAACCTACTTTAAGTAAAGTATTCTCAATGTTTTGTGTACTAATCTTCAACGTTATTTTTCTCACAAGCAATGTTAAGTGACGCATGAACAACTGAAAACGCGAAACCGCCTGTGCCCGTCCTCGGGACGGGAACATTTCTCGTTATTTATTTATTTTAGTCAGTTTCCCTTTTGGATTGTTTGACGAATTATAAGTTAAAAAGTCGTATCCTCATTGAGTGATCCTCACAATGTCGCTTCACAGGTTGTATCGTAAAATTGGGTGTGATCCCTGGCTACGGCATTCTGGGTTTATGACTTCTGACTAGCGCCCACTCGAACAAAGATACTGACAATGTGGGAGACTGCCAACATAGGGCTGTCAGAAGCAAATATTGTTTTTCTTTTTTTTAACACCCTGAATTTTAATGTAGCAGTCTAGTCCCTCAGAGCTTACCAGTTTTGTAGAAATTCTCCCCCACATAGTAATTGATCAGGCCATGAGTCTTCTTCACTGTCTCCTATTGTATTTTTGCATCTCTCCAGTTAAAGCCTCACTAAGTGTTTTGTTTATTTTTGTTGGCTTTCTTTTGACTTTAGGACAGTCTTATGTAATATGTTAGGATACACCAGAAAGCTGCTTCTTATCTTTAGAAAGTACATAGAGTTAGGATACAGTGATTTGACTAATAAACCAGATTTGAAGGGAAAAACCTATTTCTGTGTCCTTTCTTTTTGTAATGTAAAATTTGCCCAGGTTAGTTTGTTAGATGTAGGGTTGTTGGGACATAATGGAAAGTAATTGGATGTTATTGCGAAAGAGTTGAAAATGATGTGGAAAGATAGTGATAGCTTGAAGATAGAACACCACAAGATTTTGCTAGAGAAGGTTGTAGTTTTATCTGCTCCCGATATCAGAAGCCTGTTAGCCATTGACACCAACTTAGGGCAATTTTGCCGATACTGATCAACACAAAAATCAGGTGTCTACAACAACAGTTCTTGATAGATCCCGCCCTAACCAAATCAGGGTTAGGAAATTGCCCGTCAGGAGTTGCTTGTCAACATCAGGCCTGAGGAGCAGAACTCAACCAACTACTTCAAACCCATTTTTCAACAAGAAGCTCGTAAGTGTTATTTTGTTACCTTGTTGTGTAAAATTGATGGTGCATTTTGATTTATAAAAGTATGAAGTATTTTGTTGCATCCAAAAGAAAGTTTGATTTTGAAAGAACGTGTTGTAGAGCTTATTACTGTGATAAGAAAGTATTTTGATGGACCCCCCCTTTAATAGTTTCGATTGTGACATTTACTGATTTCCTAACTTCATGAACTGATTCATTTGCTCAACTTAAAAGACTAAAAGAGTTGTAATTTACCAAGCTGTTTGTATAGATTGTATATATTGTATAAAGTTTTCCCTTAAGTTTAGAATAAGGACCAAACACTTGGAAGATTTTGGTTATTTCTTAAATTTTAGATGGCCGATTGGTAGAGTTGAAAGAACCTACCCGGTACCCCTTATCCGAACCACCTTGACCGAGGGTCAGTACCTACCCAAGCCTTTCACCCGCGAACAGTCTTAACAGCCAACAGAGAGAGAGTCCCAACCCACAGCAAGGACCTACCTGTAGCAGAAGGGACGTTGACTGAGCGGACACGGTGTATGGGGTTGATACATCTTGGTGGCGGGTAGTACGTACATAGTTAAAAGGGACGTTCACATAATTTCAGGGTGTATATTTCGATTGAGTAACTAAAAAGCAATTTTGGGATCCAATAATATTAATAAGTCTGTATTTTGAGTTAATAGACAACTGAACACAATGAATGAATAGGACTTTATCTGCAAAGTCACCTTTGAGTTTATTTTAATAATTAAATTTAATTTGCTTTTTATGCCGAATTGATGTAAATAAAATTGTAAATATTAATATTTGAGGAAGAACATTTAGAAAGTGTCACGTTTTGTTATATTCAGAAGTCGCATTCTCACAAGGGCAAGATAGCTCAGTTGGTAGAGCGCCGGTACGGTGTTCCGGAGGTCGAAGTTTCGAATCTCACGCCTGCCAGTTTCTTTGTTCACTTTGAAAATGTATTCAAATTTACCTAGTCAGTTTCTCTTGTGGATTGTATGCTTGGGCGGTATTTCGGTATTATCGGATAGTGACGTTTTTTTTTTAATACCGGACAATACCGACTGACGATCGATAAATACCGAAATACCGGCGAACTCCGTTTGGAATTCCAATACCGCGGTATTTCCCTAATGTTCAGAATGTTTGCACAAACCCTCTCAAAGATAAAGAAAAACAACCACATTCACAGTTGACTCCATTCTCCAATCATCCAGTGTTATGTCTGCCTCGCAGTGGAAAGATAAGACCTAATTGTGGAGCTCGACTTGGTAACCCGACTTGGATGCCATTCTACCAGAAAGGCCTTTGAAGTTTTGCTTACACCGCCACATTTGCTGTTAACTTTTTTTGGGGTGTAGTGTCTGGGACGAAAAGTTCCAGCAATGTTTTACACACGGGTGTGTTTTGGCTGAATAACCAATTGTGTCTTTGGTTAATTGTTTTGGGGATTTTATTCATCATGCCTAATTGTTGCCCGATTATAACTGCCAAAAAAATTAGCGACGAGAAAAAACCAAATCGGGTCTTTGTAAAATGACTGCCGAAACACACCCCAGGCTTGTTCAGTCATGGACCGATGTACAAAATGTATTATGTGTGGTGTGTATACGTACGTGTATATCAATTCGAAAGGTGCAAATACGAAGGGACTGTGCTGAATCTTGCAAATGCCGTCCAGGGAAATTTAACAAAACATTCCCAAAAAACGTAAGACAAAGGCCGTAAATTCAATTGTGCGCGCATAATACGTGATCTGTACTCTCTTTTGTTTTACGATCTACATATGTACTCAACAAACTACTTGTGCTTTTTCCCCCATGATGGTTTGTTGCATGATGCAGCGAGCCGTACGTCATTTTAAAACCATCTGATTGGCCATCTAAAAGACGTTAGGGTCACATCTCATTCATGGTTTGGGGCCACCTCGATTCTTGCCAGCGTCTGGCATGGTCTGATTGTAAGTTGACACTTCGTGATTGTCTTAGACTTGAAATCAAGTCGTTAGACACTGTCGTCTTTGTTCGCAGGCGCCACCGCAATGAACCAGCGCTAAGCCATTATGTTTATGATGCCATGCAATGCGTTCAACGCTCCGCGATCTGACATACCCAGCCCTAACAACTTGACCCATATGACTCCGGGCTGATATTCATACATGCGGCAATTAAGCTCACTGCATATGCATAACGTTTCCATAGAGAGGGCCAATGGTAGCTCATCTGGCATAATAGGAATCATCCATGGGGATATCTTTTTCTCGATCAGTGTGTCTTTCTAATCCTGCATATTCCCTTTGTAATATTAAACTAAAGAGTACTTTATTTATAGATAGTCTGAATCAACTAGCTCAAAAGGTTTTGGAGTCCTACCTTTATGAAGTCAATACAGAAAGGGGCCATACAGAAAGGGGCCAACTGCAGGGATTTCCTGTACTTGGTGGGTACGTTCACGAAGGTGTCGTTACCATTCAGAAAACTCGTGATTGCCTCCGTTTGTTTGGGTTTCAGAGCACTCAAAATCCCCAGTTTTTGCAATCCATGGTCAACGGAACCTCTATACCTTTCAGTGCTTCCTCCAACACATCCATTGTTTCGTTCGAGCGACTTGAAATCCGAAGAAATGACGAAGACTAAACGTGGAACTTTCCTTTGCAGTTAACACAACATTAACGTTGTGTCGTGTGCATTGTATACAATCATGTGGGCTTGCTGATTCGCATTCGAAGGATGGTAACATGAATATTCATAATTATCTTTATTCTCAAAATCACGTGACCCTTACTTCCGGTCGAAACCGGAAGTGTCTCATAATTTGAAAGTGGAAAAAGATGTGAACTTGCTTGCAACGATGTTAGTCTCCGCCTAGATTGTACATGTACTTCACAACAAAATTACTGGTGACGTCATAAAATGTTACTGCGCCCTCTAGCGGCGGGTTGAAAAATGTTTAAAATGAATAATTAGTTGATGTGTGTGGCGAAGTTTACGGTAATCACTTTATAATTGATGTATATGATGACCTTCATGCAGGCAACACGTGTGCAAGGGCTCAGATTGATGACGTCATCAGACCGGAAGTTGCAATGAAAAGACCTTTAAACCTTAAAAAATTGCTGAAAAATCAACCGCGACGGATATAATTCAGCTTTTTGCTTCAGATGGCACAGTTTGCATAGATCTCGAGCTTTCTGATAATGACGTCACGATGACGTTATCAAGTATCAGCTTACAAGCAATCAAAGATTTCTAGATTTAATCTTTGAAAATCAATATAAAATCAACCCAGAGAGACCTGCTTTTGCTTTTTACGGAAATTGGTAGAATAATCCACGGTCTTCATTTTTTATATTACGTGCGAAAGCACATGACCCTTCCTTCCAGTTCAAACTGGAAGTGCCTTATAATTTGAAAGTGGAAAAAGATGTGAACTTGCTTTCAACGATGCTTGTCTCCGGCTGGGTTGTACTTCACAAAAAAATGAGCGGTGATGTCATAAAATGTTAGAGCGTCCTCTAGCGGTAGGTTGAAAAATGTTTAAAATGATTAATCAGTTGATGTGTGTGGTGAAGTTTGCTGAAATCACAGTAATGTGGTGTCTGGTCATAATACTGGAATGGTCTTGAAAAAAAAACAAGTGCATGTGAAACTTCTTTCTTGCCATCACACCAAACATGGCCCAACACCTTGTGTTTGTACAACAAACACATCTGTCTAGTTTATTTTGTTTAGTTTATTGCTTTTTCTGATTAAGAGGCTATCAATCATGCATGCTATTTTAGTATGTTCATTCTTTGTTATAAATAAAGAGGTTGATTATTCACAACACAAGTGTTGGCTTACAATACAAGTGTACATTCACCAAAGAAATCAGCATTGGTAGGCTGGTATGTTGTTGCTGTTTTGGTGACTTCATGATTAATTTAAGATCCATACACTGTGTTCATTCAAATATGGAAGGATGCTATCAAACGATCGCATTAAAAGCTGAAATTCAGACGTTTTTGCAATGTCAAAGAATGTTTAAGTCTAACCCTGCTAAATCCACCGATGCTGCCCATGGGAACGATGGCTAGCTTCGTGAAGAAATAATTTTTAGGATCGACAAGAGAGTGGTGGGCGTTCGCGTCGTTCGCGGGAGGGGAATGCATCCGGTGTTTCCGCGCGCTCGACGTGAGCTCGAAGCCAGCGGCGAGGAGATGGCGGCGCCCTTTGTGTTCAAGGTCGTGAACCGGTTAAACCGAGTCAAACTTGGGCGTATCTTTTCGGTTTTGGTTTAATCTAAAACCGCACAAGCTTAGCTGTATTACTAAATCTTGATGAATCAGAACTGTTGAAACTCACCATGCTCACATAAGATTTTTTAGCAGTGATGGAAATAGCTGGATTCACATCGCAAAATGCGACACATTTTTCAAGAAAAGCGAGACAAACTTGAAAACAATTAGCAACTTTTTGTTGAAAATTTCTCATAAGATCATGCAGAACGACGGCCGACGCTAGACATCCCTACCATACCTGCGCGGTGACGACGAAAACTTTGGATGTAAAATAATAATAAATCGGACTCGACCACCATGCCATAACATGCAGATCGTTTTTATCCGATCCATTTGATTGTTTGGCAAACACACTGGTGCAATCTCACCCAAGTAGGTCTTCGGTTTCTTTCAATGGTTTTGCGCGACAAGGACTAGTTTTGGAAACAAGCTTAAGGTTGCTGCAGTTTTGTGTGATGATTAGCATGTGTAGTTCGGTACAGTACCATATGGGCTCAGATGTTCACAAATTTCCAAGAAAGCCAATCAAAAATTGTACATGCTCTGCCTGCTTAAGAGATTTGGATTCAATGATGAAGAGCTCATAATAATATATAAATATTATGTGAGGCCTGTTGTTGAATATGCTGATGTTGTTTGGTCTTCCTCCATTACTGCTGCCCAGAAGAAGATTCTGGAGCACCTGCAAAACCTGCTTGCAGAACCATCCTGGCACAGCGCTATACCTCATATGTGGATGTAATGCAGCTCTGCGGGCTTGTCTCAGGTTCACCGAAGGGCTTGCCAATTCAGAATGCACAAATGATCTTCTCCCTCCTACCAGGTGGGAGTCTCACGCCCACAACCTACGTAATGCTCATCATTATTCACATTTACGCACCAGGACATCTCGATTCAAAAATAGCCCAATTCCCTATTTTATCAATTTGTTGAACCGGTAGAATTTCTATCTCTAGTTTTGTGTGTAGATTTTTAATAATCCTTTTTATGATTTCAGCCACCATAATTTGTATTAACTTGTTAAACGGGTATTCTTCGTGAGTAGTTTTTTACATACACATACATATATATATCTGTTTAAATAATACTTATCATGATATTGATGGTTTTTAATTATGTGAATTGTCAAGTAATTTGACCTTCGGGTCACAATGTGATAGTGTGAATAAATATACCGAATATATACCATATGTATATCAGGGATGAGATTCTTCCGACTTTTGGCAGAATTCCGACTTTGGGATTTTGAAAATCCGACTTTGAATTTCAGTTACGACAAATGATCTTTTCCCTGAAGGAGGAAAAGGGTTCTTTTACAATAAATTTTGTTATATTTTCCCCAGAATTTGTTAAACCGGGCCTATTGATGGTTTAGTTCCCTAGGCTTCTGCCTTTAATCAAATAAATACACTGTAAATCTTTGGCCACTGCAGCTCGCAAAACTCATTGACGAATGTTTCGTGGAATTTTCATTTTCCTCAAATCTCACCCCTGCTTGGAAAACTTGGACAAAATCATAAGGACTGGTTTGATGACAAAGACCCGTCAATTCTTCCCATTCTGGTTGACTTGCATCAGAAACACCTTGCATGACAAAAATGGCACAGCGAAAAAGAATCAGTACCACCAGACCAGGTTGACCACCCAGGCCAAAATCAGGAAGCTAAAAGACAACTGGTGGACAGACTGCGCCAAATTGCTGCAAGATGCCACCGACTGCCAGGAACTGCAGACCTTTTATAAGGAGCTAAAAGTAGTCCACGGTCCAAGCTTCAATGAAGTTACCACTGTACACAGCAAGGACGGCTCCACCCTGCTAACAGATCCATCTCTGATTGTGCAGTGATGGGCCGAGCATTTTCACAAGGTCCTCAACTGAACGTCAGACATTGCTGAAGGGGTCATGGAGCATTTAATGAGCTCCCTTGCAGAACCCCCTGCTTTTGGGCGAGGTGTACAAAGCTATGTCTTCCATGGCGATCAGAAGAGCCCTGTCTCGGAGGGACTCCCATCAGATGACTTCAAGTATGGGGGAAATCATTTGGTGACAGCTTCACCGGCTGTTCGTAAGGATGCTACCATCATCCACCTGTACAAGACGAGCCGGGGCCGTTCTGATTGCTTAACTACCGGGGAAATTCCCTACTCACCATCGCTGGAAAGATATTGGCCCGAGTGATCGTCAACCGCATTGCTGACCTGTGAGCCAGTGTGGCTTTCGTCCCAACCGAAGGACCATGGACAAGATATTCGCGGCCTGTCAACTACAGGAGAAATGTCGGGAGCATCATAAGGACCTTTATTTGATATTCGTAGATCTTACGAAAGCATTATGTTAGCAGAAAGGGCTTGTGGAAACTACTATTGCGTGTAGGATGTTCTGAAAAAGCTTTTCCACATCATTTGGGACTTTCACAATGGCATGAAGGCCCGTGTCATGGACAGTGGTTGGGTGTCATAACCATTTTGTGTGGAGAACGGAGTCAAACAAGGCTTTGCCTTCGCCCTGCTGCTGTTTGGGATTGTCATCGCAGCCGTGTGAAAGTCAAAAACAAGCTGAATGATGTATCAAAATTCTGCTATTTCGGTGGCGCACTGTCAAATGACTGCTCCATCAACAACGACATCGTTCTGCTTATTGTCAAAGCCTCCGCTTCCTTCAGGCGCCTTGCCTCCAGGCTTTGGAACACGTGGTACATGTATGTGCAACTACTGACCAAAGTAAATGTGAGACTCTATACCAACGATACATGTATGTCAAGCAGTTGCGCAGTTGGATGGCTTCCATATGCCCTGCTTATTATGTACATAGAGGACATACAATTACGATCGCTTTTTGACAGCTCATGTGATCGTCCATGGTATCAGCTGTTACTAATCAACAATGCCGAAACAGAAACAAACACTCCTCTACAGCACTCCATGTACAATATAGGGTCTGTCGATATCAGAATTTTCAATAATCGATATATCGGGATCCAACAACAATTACACTCGATCGATTATACCCATGTATAGGGCTGTTGTCGTTCGCGATTTTTCTTGTCGACATGTCTGCAAAATAAAACTCTGACATCGACAATTGTCGACAAAAGCAAGTTACGAGTCGGGTAAATAAATCATGCATTGACTACAGGTAAAACTTTCTGTTTATAGTACCGAAACGCGGACGTGAAGTCTGATTTCTTACCTATCGTCTTTGCTGTAATAATTGTTGAATATAAAACTAAATTCCTGGTCATTTCAACGTTCATAGTTTAAGGGAAAGCAAATGTATTATTTAAAGCAACAAACATTGTTCTTCTGCAAGCCCCGATCCCGTTCTTGGCAATGTTTAAATTTGGAATTATCATGTGTCATGTATTAAGCCAGGGCCATGCGCAGTAATTAGGGGTGTGCATTGGAACCGGGTACCCGAGTACCCGACCGTTCATGTCAGGAACCGGTTCCAGATTATGGAATCAAGTACCCGTACAACTTTACATTATCGCATAGTTACTTCCCAGACAATGAAAAAGAAAAGTTCCGAATGTTATTTGTCGGGAATTTTCAAAATTTAAACTGGACTATGTGGGAAAACAGCACAGATTTCACGTTTATGCTGCTCACGAAAGTTGACAATAAAGGGAATTTACTGGTCCTGGTTTTTGCAGTCTGGGTATGGATAAGAGCCTCGACGAGAGGATAGCATGCCTCAATCCACAATAAATACAACTGTATAAAGCTTCCGGACAAGTCTTTTGTGATGATGCCGGTGCAAGCGCGTGCCGGCACACACAAAGGTGGAGAAGTGATCATGTTGACTGGACAGGCATGACTGGAGATTTTCAGAATTTTGTCTGAATTCAGAGAAAGATATTATTACAACTTCCGGGATTGGAAGTTTTGGGTTGGGTTTCTTTAACGGGTACCCGGGTACCCGTATTTTTTTCAATCTGGTACCCGGTTCTTTTAATACCCGTAAATGCACACCCCTAGCAGTAATGACCAGAAAATCCCCAGGCTATTTATTGGAACAGCTCGCGCAAAAATCGGTTTGGACTGATCAAAAACACAAAAATTCCATTGCATTCACATGGACGCTACAGATCGTAGCGATGACATTACGATCAGACATCGGGCATTTCTGACCACGTATCGTATTTGTCCGACCGACATACTGATACATTAATTGTAAAGTCATTTGCTGTCCCAAACCAGTTCTGTTTTAGCTGGTAAAACCCGATCCACGATCAGCGTACATGTACATGTACATACATACATTGTACATGCAGCTCTAGCTCGACGTCCAGACGTAGACCAGTCGAGACTTGATGTACATGAACGTGTGCATGCCCGCCCACGTGTATGCGATATGCATCATGCATTTTCGTTATCAGCCAATAAAAATGTAGTAGGTGCAGTGCATGCATTGTACAACGGTTAATCATTGATCTTATATGGAACTTTACGTTACGTAGTGCGAAATGTATTGTGGTATCGTTAAACCCCTAATTAATATTGGTTTTATTCAGACTTTTACAACCAATAACTACATTTAGCAATTATTGTAACTGAGAAAAACAATAACCCGAACCCTGTAAACGATGGTCGCGACCTGCTTGTTTTGCAACTTGACATCTAGACAAGGCCGGCTAGGCACAGTGGGGATCATGTTGCATAGTCTAAGTAATAGCGCACCCTGCCCGTGGAAACTCATGGGCTAAATACACTGCAAGTAAGTCGGCGTTTTTGACAAGAAAACACATGTTAAATCATGGGTTGTTAATGCATACTAGAACATTATAGTAAGCTAGGTCTCACATTAGTTTACATGTATTTTGTGTTTTATCGCACACAAATTGCGTGCAATGTTTTTTAATTTTATTTTTTCAAAGTGAACAAAGAAACTGGTTACCGTACTAGTCGACAATGAGTCATCTGTATCGACATGTCGGAAAACTGCCATTGTCGCCAACATTGTCGACAAAAGGCCTGTTGACAACAGCCCTACCCATGTACAGCACCATGGCCAAATTTCATGGCTCTGCTAACACAGCTTTCCGCGCTTACGATCACAATTTTGCGCTAACAGCGCTAGCGGAAAAATTCTGCTCTAACCCTGTCAGCACAGAATCCTTAGTTACGGGATGTACGCATGCTCATCAGGAGCCAAAATTTTCCGCTAACGCGTGAAATACGCTTGCCGTAAGCACAGAATTTTCTGCTACAGTAATCGGGGTTTTTTCGCTAACGGTAAGCAGAGCCATGAAATTGGGCCCTGATTTACCGGTTTAGGGATTGATCCACTGCAGTTTTAGCTCGTCCAAAAAATATCAATGTGCCGTGCGCCGACCAAAACATAATTCTATACAGGTACTGTCCATGTCGGAAACGGGGCAAATTATTCACAATGTCAATTTAAGGCCGGTTCATACCGAATGCGAATTTGTGATGTCAGGGCAAGTTTTCGCGCTGCAAATTCTCAAAAGTTGAACACAGTTGGATAAGTTGATTTTTCAACTCATGCCGCCAAAATATTACCGATTCCGAGACGTACACGTGTAAGCACAACTTAGGAAGAATTTGGTCATGATCAACTGTGTATGCAATGGTACAGCGTTAAGTGTTTGTGATTTTTCCAATTCTCACTACATGCGTGGTTGCTGCCTTATGCGTGCCAATCATCTAGTTCTATATTAGGTCAATCATGTAACTTGTTGTACCATGTAATGCACCTACTACATTTTTTTTGGGTTGCTAATGATACATGCATGATGCATATCACACACACGTGGCACATCAAGTCTAGTCTGCATCTGGGCCGCACCGGGAACTGGAGCTACATGTACTAATCGTGGATTGCGTTTACCCACCTAAACAAATATTACACACAGGATTCGCTCAAAACAGAACTGGTTGTTGGAACAGCAAATAACTTTACAACATATGTTTGTATGTCAGTAGAAAACTTGACTGATTTCTTTTATTCATATATCCATTGGCTTGTCGGAGCACATCTGTTTTTGGTCGGGAAAATACGATACGTGGTCGGGAAAACGTAATTTTATCCTCGCAATCTGTCTTGTAGCAGTGAGTGGTACAGTAGGCCAACGTCCGTGAATGCAATGGCATTTGGTGTTTTTTTTACCCGTCCAAACCAATTTTTTTGCCCCAAGGATGGGTGAAAGGACGAACAGCAATATGAAGCCTTACGCCCGAAATACCACCGTGAACTGCTTTTTGGCTGTTTCGGAAGTTTTCCGAAACAGCCCTTGTTTTCGTTAAGATTTTTTTTTTTTCTTTTTTTTTTTTTTCTTTTTCAGACTTTTGCCCATAGCATTTGTACACGTTTTCTTTCTGCCAGGCACTTTAGCTACTTTTATGCAGCCGATTGCCTTTAAACTTAACAGACACTTAGACCAACTGCTCAGAATGTATGCCGAACTTTTACGTCATGATGACGTCATCACGTGATTTTTTATGAATTTTTGAATTTTGAAAATCGTAACATTCATTAAATTATATCTAGCGAACAAAACAAGATATTTTCAAAATTCTTTTTCTTATAGCTTTGGTATGTCTCAAAGATATGCCCTAAAAAGCGAAAATTGTGTGACGTCATGATGACGTCATCAAAAATATGTTTTTTTTTTAACGCATGTAAGGGTCAATCCAATTACAAAAATGTATACATTGAATTTTCCTGTACCCAATTCCAAAATTTCATGATCGTGGCTCACTCAAGTAAGAAATAACAGCCATTTAAAATTTAGACCAAATTCAATATAACACAAAGGAATTCTGGGACGGGCAGATAACCATGGCTATTATGTGCTTGCTGTTTATAAAAGGGTTGATTTCTAGTCTTTTTTCAAGTCGCTGAATTTTTGAAGTATTAAAATCGTAACATTCTTTTCAATATATCTAGCGAACAAAACAAGATATTTTCAAAATTCTTTTTGTTATAGCTTTGGTATGTCTCAAAGATATGCCCTAAAAAGCGAAAATTGTGTGACGTCATGATGACGTCATCAACAAATCTTTTTTTTTAAACGCATGTAAGGGTCAATCCGATTACAAAAATGTATACATTGTATTTTTCTGTACCCAATTCCAAAATTTCATGATCGTGGCTCACTCAAGTAAGAAATGACAGCCATTTCAAAATTTAGACCAAATTCGATATAACACAAAGGAATTCTGGGACGGGCAGATAACCATGGCTATTATGAGCTTGCTGTTTATAAAAGGGGTTGATTTCTAGTCTTTTTTCAAGTCGCTGAATTTTTGAAGTTTTAAAATCGTAACATTCTTTTCAATATATCTAGCGAACAAAACAAGATATTTTCAAAATTATTTTTGTTACAGCTTTGGTATGTCTCAAAGATATGCCCTAAATGGCGAAAATTGTGTGACGTCATGATGACGTCATCAACAATATTTTTTTTTTAAACGCATGTAAGGGTCAATCTGATTACAAAAATGTATACATTGAATTTTCCTGTACCTAATTCCAAAATTTCGTGATCGTGGCTCACTCAAGTAAGAAATAGGAGCCATTTCAAAATGTAGACCAAATTGAATATAACACAAAGGAATTCTGGGAAGGGCTGATAACCATGGCTTAAATGTGCATGCTGTTTATAAAAAGGGTTGATTTGTAGTCTTTTTTCAAGTCGCTGAATTCTTGAAGTTTTATAATCGTAACATTCTTTTCACTATATCTAGCGAACAAAACAAGATATTTTCAAAATTCTTTTTGTTATAGCTTTGGTATGTCTCAAAGATATGCCCTAAAAAGCGAAAATTGTGTGACGTCATATGACGTCATAAAAAAATTCTTTTTTCAAGTTGATAGAATATTGCCCATAGCATTTGTAAACGTTTACTTTCTTACCGGCCACATTGGCTACTTTTAAACTTGGCAGACACTTACCCCAACTGCTCACAATGTGTGCCGAACTTTTACGTCCTGATGACGTCATCACATGTCACGTGACGTCATCTTAAAGGGGCAGTTTTTGAAGCCATATATAAACAAAATTACAAGTTCGATTAAGTTGAAAAGTAATATCTAGGTAGCCCAGTAGGTTTATAGCTGAAAATTGACATGACATTATCATGATGTCATCACATGTCACGTGACGTCATCTTAAAGGGGCAGTTTTTGAAGCCATATCTACAAAAGTACAAGCTCGATTAAGTTGAAATGTAATATCTAAGTAGGCCAGCAGGTTTATAGATGAAAATTGACATGACGTTATGATGACTTCATCACATGTCACCTGACGTCATCTTAAAGGGGCAGTTTTTGAAGCCACATATAAACAAAAGTACAAGTTCGATTAAGTTGAAATGTAATATCCAGGCAGATCTGCAGGTTCATAGATGAAAATTGACATGACATTATGATGACTTCATCACATGTCACGTGACGTCATCTTAAAGGGGCAGTTTTTGAAGCCATCTATTTACAAAAGTACAAGTTCGATTAAGTTGAAACGTGGTATCTAACATGAATTTTAAACAATTTTTGATAATTCTTGTAATATATTTTTAGGTCATACACACTTAAATATAAATGTGAAAAATGTGTGACGTCTGATGACGTAATCATGGTCATCAACTCCTTGTATGCTCACATTTCCAAAACGATTATGAATAAGCCTACGTGATTGCATGACCTGTCGTAGACGACCATTAAAGTAAAACGAGATTTTTTGATCCACCATTGAAATCTCAAAAATTAAGAATCAAACTACCAAAAACCCCCCAAACGAAACAGCCCTGTGTTTGTCCACAAACACCAAAGCTCTAGTTTGTTATGTTTGTCTTTAATGTTTTGCATATTTTAGATTTTTTAAATCACACATTCAGCAGGATCGGGCATTTCATAATGGCGATTATCGATGCATTAGTGAATTGTTACGGCCCTACGAGACAACGGAATTAACTTATTCAAACCAAAAGTAAATCCCGCTCTCCGTATCACATCACTCAAGTTTCAATTTAACCCTAACCTCACATAAAGCTACAAAATACTACGAGTGTAGTATGCAGTACTCTCACCTATTTTTTGTACAATGCTTTTAGTATTTAATACTTCACCCCAAATAAAGTACGTAGTAATGTGTAGTACTACTGTTTGTTGCTGGTGTTGGAGGCAAAATATCTGTTTTCATCTAAAGCGGAAACAAAGCATGATGAACTACTGGTTTTCAGAGATGATACAATTTTTTTATCTTAGCCATTCAATTAATTGGCACAAATATAATTTACCCAGTAACTTAACTGTATAGTACTCTATAATTACAAGTATCTTGCTGTCATGATACACTCAATCATCAAAGACAGAGAGACTCAGTGTTACGAAATACTAAGTAGTATTTCATAGTACACAGGTCTTCAACCCAAATGAATGCCTAGGATGTTGGGGTTAAACCAGTTACAGCGCCGGGGATAGAATGTGGGGAAGTTACAGACAACGGAACTTCTAAATCCAACAATTTTAATATAATTCTGCATGCACCCTAGGGGGTTAGGGTTAAGTACATGTAAACAAATTTAACCCCTTGTGTACGGATGACGCCAAATGCTGCCAAAAAAAAAAAAAAAATTGCCACCAGGCCGGATGACATCTATAGACGCCATTTTCTGCATTTTTAATCCATTGTAGGATTATTGTGTTTGTTACGCTTGGCTGCACAAGCCTCTTGTGTCCGTTTCGTTTGGCTGCAAAGCCGACATGGCACCCCGGCGCCTCACTGTAATAACTGTACTAAAGGGGTTAATTATCAATGTCACATGGCTTTATCTGGAGCAAAATTCCTCATGATAAAGTTTAATAGTTAGAGCCTCCCAAACATCTGTTTGGGCAGTTTCTTTTGAAGTTTACACTGATACAGGGGAGATAAGCTGGAATTCGCGGAGAAAAAAGAGCACAAAACGTCGCCGTTTGGCACGTCGCGATATACCGATATTATTTTTTTGTTCTCAGTCACAAGCATAATTTGCCGCTAATTTGTTTTTATTTTACAGCAAATGTTAAACCCAAGTAAGACCACCAATAGGAGGTTTATTTTGGCGATGATCTGACACACTTTCAATATCAGTCCTCAATATAATTTGTTTTTAAATATTTCGATATGATTTTTAAAATGCTATCGGCGATATCGATATCAAAGTAATATCGAAGAATAAAGTATTATCGATACATTGACGAACCCTTACTTTATGCTGTACTCAACGAATGAAGCCTTGTCAACCTGGCCCCAATCCTGCCGGCCCCGATACGCGATCTTGGTGGTGCTGCTGCTCAATCCTGGCGGGCCCAGTCCCGGTGGCCTTTATCTTATGATGCCGTGGTGACTTCCATCATGTATTTTTGTATTCCTCCATTCGTCCATAAAGAAAAACATGACATCATCAAGTTTGTTTGAATATCGAACAGCCTTACAACAAGCACATTCCCCTTTTTCAAAAA
Source organism: Hippasteria phrygiana (assembly GCA_037893225.1). NCBI lineage: Eukaryota > Metazoa > Echinodermata > Asteroidea > Valvatida > Goniasteridae > Hippasteria > Hippasteria phrygiana. The sequence continues at coordinate 128,345 of JAZGUH010000741.1, read as the reverse complement.
AGGTGGATCAATGCTGGATCTAGATCAAGCAGGAACTTGACTTTTGTTTTAGTTAGATAACATAATCTGAGCATTTCCTGGATCAAGTGTGAACACAGGCTCTCGGAAAGCACTGAGCATACAGTGCTTCATACACTACATCGGAAAAGGGAAAAAAGGCTGTCTTCTAAACAAGGTCTTATGTACATGTACAAGTTGATGTACTGTAGATGTTACTGAACCTGTAATCTGTGGTGTAACTAAGTTTTAAGTGCTCCAGAAACTTATTATGCATTTACTGTGGAACAAGCCTAATGGAATGGTTTTCATCTGACTGGCATTTGTGCATTTTATTCTGAGTGGGCTTTCTGTAACAAGTTTTTAGTCCATGCAGAAATGTAAATTTAAAGGGGTTTGCTGTTCCCAATAATATCTCACAATAACAGTTATCCCATTTGTGTTTCATCAATTGTAGTAACTACATCTATAAAGATTGTAATCAACCAGTAAACCCCTTTAAGCTTGTATGTTTAGTAGTTTAATAACTCCCTACATCATTTTTCCTGAATCCTCAAATATCCTCCAATTCCAAAATCCTCCAATGTTCCTTACTGGGGACCACTGCCTGAATCATGCAAAATCCTCCAGTGGGTTTTGGATAGACACCCTAGTAACTTCAATCCTCCAAAATCATCCAGCACCATACTGGACCTGATGACCTGTCCTCCATTTTCCTCCAGAGGCAAAAAATCCTCTAATGTCCTCAATCCTCCAAATTCATCCATTTGGCAGAGAGGATTTTGGAGGATTTGGGATGGTTAGGGTTAAAAAAAAAAAAAGGAAGTTTTATCACTATGACAACATGAGCTACAATTTCTTTGATTTGAATCCTGCTCAAGAAGTCTGTCATTTGTTTTTAAAGCATTTTTGGAAAGTGAATGTATGGCGTTAATTTAGCATCAGGAAAAGTGAACGCTGGTTTAATTTACATCATACCATGTTCTGTTGCATGTCAAAACATTGAACTTCCCATTTCCATTGAAACACTCCCTTTGGTAATGTGTTTTATCCCAACTGGAATATGCAATTCCCAAGCAAGTCTCCGCATGCATAGACAAATGATCATGTGTTTCAGACCAGAGGAGATGATTTGTATGATAGAATTTAGAAATACATACATGTATGTACAACGTAATCACTAGAACAATTTCTCTGCCCACTTGAAAACTAACATCATATTATTTGCTTATTTTTTTTCTTCTAGAAAATTTACAAGTTTCACAGATAGAAAACGGCATTACAGCACATCTGATGTCTGTGTTTGTATTTATTTCCATGCAGTTGTATTGATATGTGGTTTGAGAGGAATCGGTCATGTCCTGAACATCCTTCAGACTAAGCAGACTGTCATCATATGTATCCATCTACATGGAATTTATCAGGTAAATTTGTGTATAATGAACCTCCTGACTCAAATAACAACTTGCTTGTAGCATGGCAGATATAGTCCCATACTTGATTGACTCATACCATTTATTCAAATTATTCCTATCCATCATGCCAGGTCCATTTTATAGTGAAAAATCTGAAATCCTGAAAAATGTAAATCGACAAAAGCCAGAAATTATTTTGATAAAAGATAATAATAAAATGATATAATGATAAAATAATCAAGTCCAAACAATTACGAAGTCCATAAGAAGCATTGCAAAACAAAAATGTAAAACGTACCTTAAATGGCAAATTTTAGTCATCTCTAAAATGATGAGCAATGAATTGCACCACCACACACAGCTTCACAGTTACTAGGCTACATGTAGTGCACTGACTTCTGATTCATTGTGGATGCCACTAAATTCTCTTCTATGGAGGCATTTCTTCCTTCTTGATATCCAGCACATCTTTAATAAAGAGTGGTCTCAATTACACAGATATCAGGAAACTTTGATTCGAAAGCTTGTTACTATTTTGGTAAAGAAGTCTGTTAGTATAAAGTCTCTGTGATGTGTAGAGATGACAATTACAGGATCTATAGATATTTCACTTCCAAATATCTCGCTCCTAATCACTACAACTCTAAATTGTAGTGATCACTCTTGTAACTTTCCAAATATCACTTTCCTATATTTAATGATATTGCAGTTGAAGCCTAATTTAGAAACCCCTCTTTGTACTAGACCTGGCTGCCTAATCCCTCTTTTGGGAGATTGTGGTCTACACTATGATCTACACATTTTAACATATGGATGTTTTATTTACATGCTGAAGGCAACTATACTCTTTACAAATGTGCAGTTATGTTATTTGCATTTCACACATGCTTTGTTGGTGGAGTCTCCTGGTTGCTTATTATGTCCAGTAAGGGCCATCGCCAGACCATTTAGAATGGGAAGGAGTATCATCACAAGTTTACCAACAAGGTGTAAGGGAAATTTGAAAAGGGGTTGCAATGAGTGTTATTACTTTGAGGGTGCCATTGTGTATACCATGCACTTTGCTGACCGGGATAGGAATTTGCCCACTAAATCAACTAATTGGGGGTGTCACACCCCCACACTTCTGCTAGCAGGGTGTAACAGGTTTGTGTGTCCAAGGAGCTATTAGAAAGGAAGGAGCTCAAAGGGGAAGCTTTCAAACCGACACTCATAAAACACTGGGTGGGGGAAATAACTTGTAACGGCAGACTCGTCCGATGCTATTAATCATTACACGCTGCAAAGTATTCTGGGAAGTTCTAGCTCTAGGAAGATCTGGCAAAACCGTTCCAAAATAGTGGCGTATGCAAAACACGATTATTGCACTGAATCAGACTTCAGCGATCTATCATAACAGGAAACGGAAGAAAATGACAATTTTGCTGAAACTGTTGATCTTGAAAGTGAGGGTGAAGATAGTGACAATGCATGCTGTATTTGTCGACAGCCAGGACCACACAAATGGTTGTTTAGGACAATGATTTTTGTGAGATTGAATGGTTTCATTACGAGTGCATGGGGCTAACAGCCAAAACAATTCCCGAAGACTCATGGATCTGCGATCGTTGTCGACCAGATGATGGTGAACCTTGTAAGTTGTCATGTAAAATGTGTAATTCGTGATTTTTTAACATCACCGCGAATCATGGTGGAAAAGTGGCATCAGTAACATGTCTAGACATGTCTAGACTTTAAGGAATCTGACAGTATAGGTTAGCCCTCTTGCTATGGACCTCAAATAATATTCATGACATTCAAGTCATAATTTACATGTACAATGTATGTTTATTCATATAGCTATATATAGGATGAGCATTTTAATGTACCCCAACCCCACATTGTGATGACAAATTTCACATTGTTTGAAAAAATACATGTACAATGTATATGTCCTTTGAAAATGCTCACAGTTTCTCATAGAATCTGTACAAACCTAAAATTGGTACCTGATGTTACAATTTCCATGATGCGACATTCCTTTCCTCAATTTTTATTTTAATATTCCATATTCTTAGTAGTAGGCCTAGTATGTAGGCCCATTTCTTTTTCCAGTTGAATGTACTTGCACATGTTCTTTTTCCCATTGGAATTTATTTAATTCAACAATCTAATAAGCTCCTTGTTTTTATTGAAGCCCTTTTTATTGAATACCCTTTGAGCCCGGGTATTATATGGGGGCGCCGGGGTGCCATGCCGGCTTGTGCAGCCAAGCATAACGTACACAATAGCCCAACAATGGATTGAAAATGCAGAGATTGGCATATGTATAAATGTCAACCGGCCAGGTGGTAATTTTCAATCTGCCTCTGGAGGTCATCCGGGCTCAATGGGTTAACAACATCCCAGACAGGGTCTCGGTATAGGCCATCTGCTGTACATTGTAAAATTAAATGTTTTTCTCATTTCTTTTTCTGTGTAAAGAACATGAAGCCAAAATTAATGCTGTAACAGAACCAGTGATTGCATCCTGCTCCAGTGCCTAATGCTACCTGTACCATGAGAACATGTACAGGAGTTTTCGAAGCAGCCTGCTACTCTGATTTAAGCAGCAGTCAAACTGTTGTCAGAAGGGTCATCAACCAAAACGCAAGACCAGCCAAGGATAATGCCAAGAAGGACAACACCGAAGAGCCAAAGAAGCCCAAGGAAAAAAGAAATACAAGTAAGAATTTGTTCTGTACAACATACATTTTTTTGTGAATTAAAATACTGACATGTTGTATGGAACTCCTTGGCTGGTCTTGAGTCCAGACTCCTCTGGAAACAAGGAGATTGCGAGGGGATCTGATAGATGTTTTCCCAGTGTTGTAGTCGAGACCATTTCAAGACCATGCACAAGACCATGCACAAGACAATTCACAAGACCAGCTTGTAACAGGCATAAACCATGACAAAGGAATGCTTTTGTTACAGTTCATTTGAATAGCTTAAGACTTGAATTAAGACTGCTTGTGCTGGTCTTGTGCCGGTCTTGTGCCGGTCATGCAGGGTCTTGTGTGGTCTTGTGATGGTCTTGACTACAACACTGGGTTTTCCGCATCCTCATAGGAGTAGACCATCTGGGGAGCCATATTCTCTTCACACCTAACACAAACACAAGAACAAGGGGGCACTCAATGAAGTTAGAAAAGAAGAGATGTCTTCAAAATCTACGTCATCACTCATTCAGTCAGAGAGTGGTGAACTGGTGGAACAGCCTACCTGAAGAGTGTGTGGCAGCAACAGTTCTCCACTTTAAAATCTAACTGGACAAGGTCCTAGGAGAAATGGGGTATATTACCCCATGGCCAACTTGCAGGCAACAGCTAGTCAGTTGGCCGTCTACAGGTGAGATACATGTGATAAACTAAAACATTTGAAGTCATCACATTACATCAGTACATGTATGTAATTCGCTGAATAAATCCAGGCAACGATTGGTTCTCAAGTCTTTATGTACATGTAAAACAACTTAGAATAAAGAAAAGTTTGATTTTCCATTTAATTACTGCATCCGCAAATATAAGGAAGAAACGTTGAGGAATAGAAAGCTCAATGACAAAATACCTGGGGTTCACAGACATCAAAATAGGAATACATATAGTTCTAAAACAATGATGAACATCGATTATTAAAGATTTTGATGTGCTTCTTATGCATTCACTGTTTCAGAGCTTGTTTAAAGGGATTTTCCTATTTTGATTTCTGAGAACTTAAAATATACACGTCTTGTAATACTTCAGCAGGTATTTTTAAACAATTTTTCTTTCATCCCTGATATAGCTGAATGCCCTCCAGCCATATTCTCTAAAGAGAGCGCCATGGAAAAATCCTGCTCCTACTTCCAGGAAGGACTAGAACGTATACGTATACACTCTCATCCTGTGTACTGTGCCAATTATCCGATTGCTCTATACAATGGCAAAAGTGAACAACATGCTGCCCCGTGTAAATACATCAGAGGTCTACAACTTTTTCTGTTCCTTGTAGCTAACATTTGGTTGATTGCCACAGCTGGTAACAAGGAAAAGCTCGGGCCAGATGCTTTAGCTACATGTATGATGTGATGTGCATTTGATGAATTCAGATGTAATGATGACCATGTAAACAAGTGGAATAAATTTCTCAATTCATTAGGTATACATGAGGAAGGGAAGCATAGGCTACGTCCAGACATCGCTTTGGCTTCGCATAATTTTATGTCCCCAGATTTTGCAAGATCTTGGATACTGTTTTTGCTACAGGTATGTAGTCTGATGTTTTAATCCAGAGCCAGAGTCTCACGGTTAATATATTGACGTATTCAAGGCTTCAGATTGGCAAGGGACTGGAGAATAGCTAGAGCCGAAGCCCTGGCCGAAGCCAGGGTTTGAGAAACCCCCCAGGACATGCACTGACGTGCAACAACGATTGTTTACACAACAAAAGGCACGCCACAAAAGGGATTACGTAACACGGGTCAACTGTACTGGGTGCTGGCTAAAACAGGAAGCGTTTTAGCTAAAACCGTTTAGACATCGTTTTAAAAGATGAAACTGTTCTGGATTTAGCTAAACCCTCCCTCCGAGGTGTTTTAAATCACTGTTTTAGCGGTGAGATATAACCGATTCGGTGCAACTTTAAAACCGTTTTAGCTAAAACTTTAAACCAAATCGAGTTCAACTAGTGTTTTAAGAGAATTTAAAATAGTGTCTGAACGTAGCCATACATGTATTGTCTTTCATCAGGTTTTACAGACCATGCTTGAGTTTTTATTCAAAGATAAACATTCTGAATAAACCATCTGAACTCAGTGATGAACATCAACAGATATCAAGTGAAGAAGAACAAGTTTTATGATATGTGGCAGGTTACATTCCATTTTCCATGTACAAGAAATATACAGTGTAAAGTTCCAGATATGTATTGCAAATTATTGTACTCATGTAGGGTCCGTCGATATCAGAATTTTCAATTATCGATACATCGGAGATCCAACATCGATTATACACACGTACAAGTTACACTAATTTAAGACGGTGCCTGACTCACCGGTTTAGCGATTGATCTACCGCAGTTGTACATATCGATGTGCCGGGCGCCAACCAGAATATAACTTTCTATAGATCCATGTCAGGTACGGGCCATATTTTACAGTCAATTTGAGGCCGGTTCATACCGAACGCGAAGTTTTTGCACTGCAAATTCTCAAAAGTTGAACACATTTTGATAAATTACTTTTTCAACTTATGCCGCAAAAAATATGCCGATTCCGAAACATACATGTAACGATCAACTTTGTATGCAGGGTACAGCGTTGAAGTGTTTATGATTTTGCCAGATTCTCTCTACATTCGTGGTTGCCGCCTTATGCTGCCTATCATCTGCATGTAGTAACCACGCCCTTAAGTTCCATATTAGGTCAGCGATGCAATGCGCCTACTATATTTTCTTATTGGTTGATAACGAACATGAATGATGCACATCGCACACACGTGGCACATCAAGTCTAGGCTGCATCTAGTACATGTATCTGGGCCGGGAGCTGGAGCAACATGTACAGTATACTGATCATGGATTGCGTTTAGCAAGCTAAAGAATATTACATACAGGATTCGCTAAAAACAGAACTGGTTGCTGGAACAGCAAATAACTTTTTTATATAACAAATGTTTGTGTTTCAGTAGAAAACTTGACTGATTTCTCGTATTCATCCATCGGGTTATCCGAGCACATCCACTTTCGGTCGGAAAAATACGATACGTGGTCGGGAAAATACCTGATGCCTGGCGAGAGAAGCCGGGGAAGTTGCCGACAACGGAACTTCTACAAATCAATTAAGTTAAAAAAATCTTAATTCTCAATGTCACACGGCTTTATCTGGAGCAAAATTGCTCCAACGTTTATTTTAACAAATCTCAGCAAACACCTGAGCCCCCCAAACACCTGTTGGGGCGGTTTCTTTTGAGGTTTACACTGATATGGGAGATAAGTTGGAATTTGCCGAGAACAAAGAACATGAAACGTCGCCTCTTGGCATGTCGCGATAGACCGGTATAGGGCTGTGCATCGGAACCGGGTACTCAAGTACCTGACCGTTCATGTCAGGAACCAAGTACCCGTACAACTTTACATTCACACAGTAACTTCCCAGACAATGAAAAAGGAAAGGTTTTAAATATTATTTGTCGTGAATTTTCGAAATTAAAACCTGACTATGGGAAACCAGCACAAATTTCACGTTTATGACGCTCACGAAAGTGGACAAAGGGAATTTAACAGTCATGGTTTTTGTACTCTGGGCATGGATAAGAGCCTCGACAAGACATAATAGCATGCCTCATTCCACAATAAATACAACTGTATAAAGCTTCCGGACAACTATCTTTTGTGATATGCCGGCGCATGCAAAGGTGGAGAAGCGATTATGTTTCCTGGACAGCATTAGATTTTTTAGACTTTTGTCTGAAATTGGACTTTTTGAATCTCAGAGAAAGATATTATTACAACTTCCGGGATTGGAAGTTTTGGGTTGAGTTTCTTTAACGGTTAGCCAGGTACCTGTATTTTTTCAATCTTTTACTACCCGTAAATGCACACCCCTAGACTGGTATTATTTTTGTTTCTAGTCACAAGCATAATTTGCTGCCAAGTTGTTTTATTTTACTGACCACCAATGGGAGGTTTATTTTGACGATGATCTGACACATTTTCGATACTTTCAATATCCGTCCTCAATATCAATTTTTCAATATTTCGATATGATTAAACAAATGCTATCGGCGATATCGATATCAAAGTAATTTCGAATAATCGAGTAATATTGATACATCGACGGACCCTATAGTCATGGAAAGTTTTCAGTTGTAACAATGTCACACGAGTGAATGGATTAAATTGCAGAATCGTGGCAGTTTGTTTTGATGATTTGTACTGTTGAGAATGTATGTAGAGCAAGTTCACTCTTTGAAAAAGTACATACATATATGTACTGGTGTAGTTTGACCGAGGGTAAAATAAAGCTTAATCATTAGAAATTATTCTCAAGTATTACACCAAAGTGTAAGGCTTCCAAAAGGTTTATTTAGATCTCAAGTTAAGAAATCAAGTGCAAAAACAAAGTTTGGAGAGAAAAACATATCCAAGAAGGCACTAGCAAAAGCACTTCAAAAAGAGTTAGCTTCACCGTCGACCCCCAGCCAGCAAAACAGAATAAATTGTAACATGAACACAAGTACATGTACATGTAGATTGACTGCAGGAAATGTAATTGCTGTCTGTGTCACATTTCCTGGACTGTTGAAAATGGACATCCTGAGTCATGTTTGTGTTTCAATGAACCATCCGTATTAATCAGTAAAAACCAAAACTGCTGTAGCATACAATAATACCATTGTTTTCATTTCATTTCATTTAATTTTATTCGCTAGCACACAATATATATAAAAAACAAGTACAGGAAGGACATGCACAAATATGAAAAAGTACTGAACAACCCGGCTGGGCGGGCAGATAGGAACAGCCTCCAAGGAGGGGAGCTGCAATAGACAGTTATATACACAACATAAGACAAAGAATCCTGGCAGGGAAAGCCAATAGTGACAAAAGTCACTTTCAAAGTGGCTAACCATAATAATTCTCAACACCACTTGGACAGTAAAAGACCAGACAACCCTCCCCCAGGAAGAATGTGCATTACCCACCTTTTATACCCACCTTCATCCCAGCCGGGCAGCTCAGTTAACCATTTAACTTTGGATGACGTCTGTGGACGCAAAAAGAAAGTGCCACCGGGCCGGATGACGCCATTGGCCGCCGTTTGTGCAGTTTCAATCCATTGTTGGATTATTATTTATGATACGCTTGACTGCACAAACACATTGTAGTGGTTCGCTTGGCTGCCAGAACCGCCGCGACACCCCGACGTCTCCCATAAAATACTCAATAAAGTATTCATTAAAAAGCGACAAAGGTATCAACCCCCCCCCCCCAAAAAAAAGCGATAAGTATATGTTAACAAATAAGTATACGTTATGTAATGAGCTAGGCATTTGTCCATTTAAGTTATTTGCAAACTCTTCATCAGAACAATTTAGTTACAGAGTTATGTGCACTTGTATGTTTATTTGTAATAAATTATTCACTGAAGCCAAAATTGTTTTGTTCATCTGACATTAATCTACTAAATTTCAAGACTGTCGGGACTGTTCATTATGAATTCATTATTTATAACCTCTTATACTGGCTTATGAATTATTCTTTAAAACTCCAATTCATGTTCAGAATTACCTGGAAAAGAAAGTTGAGTTCACTGCAGATTTGCTAGCAAACTGCTACTTTCCAAATGAAACACATGATCTTGTTCATTCTTTGAAAGAAATTACTTTAATGGATAGTGAAACAGATTGTTTTTACCAAACCACCAGCAGTTATCAAAGTGCATTATCTATTATCTTTAAGTAAACTTGAATCCTCGTTGCTGATTGGTCGATTCATGGCAGCAAGCCATGCCACATTATCCCATGTAGCACGGCTATACCGCACTGCCCGTATTGCACAATTTCTAAGCTTACGCGACACGATTTCGTTGTTGAACATTATTCATTGTGAATATAAAAGTCGCGCGTTTGCATCCAGTGTGGATCGTCGCGTGCATTTGCTTAAAGATAAATTTGTTATCCCAATTGCGCTCGTGGAACACGGAATAATGTAGTGCATCTGTCTCCCACATACCACTCGGCCTTCAGCCTCATATGTGGAACACAGACGCACTACATTATTCCCCTCGTGCTCGTGGGATAACAAATTTTATAATAAACTCCTCAAAGAAAGTTCGGAAACTCAAGTTTGACAGACGATTTCTCTCTTGTTTCTAACTCCTTTTCCTTGAAATTGGTATCATTGGAAAGCCCTGTTATTCTTCTTTACAATGAAGTGTCATTTGTTATGATTAAGCAATTGGGCTATGTGCAGCACAGCTGGATATGGGGGTGGGTGTAAAGTGAAATGTTACAAAATGCATTGCTATTGTCATACAGTGCATTTCCCTTTTGCTTGGAGAATGGGAATGTGCAACAGATCTGCAACAGATCCTGATTGATGAATGGGACGCCATCCCACAGCAACGTGTGACGCGGCTCGTGAACAGTACGAGGAGGAGGTGCCAGGCTGTTGTGGCTGCATTCGGATCATCCACCCGCTACTAAGGTTCTTGACTTAACATTGTTCAATGAAGAAACTGTTCAATGATTAAACCAGAAAGTGATAGTGTTGCATTGTACTGTGAGAGAGATTTCTTGTTACTGATGGAGCATTACTGGGTGTTTGAGTGCAGAAAATGACAAATTCTTTTACTCCGTTTAAAACGCAAGCACATTAACAACAGAGTTGCTATCCCGGAGGCAATATATTGTGACAGGCCATGTGAATTTCTAAACTTTTCCTGCACATTTATGGCTTACAACCTCTAAATATTGGTTAGTAAGCAGAGAATCATTCAAGATACACCAATCCTCTAAACAACTCCTAACAGCAAGAGTCAATACACTTTTGGACAATAGCAATGCATTTTGTAACATTTCACTTTACACCCACCTCCATATTCAGCTGTGCTGCACATCCCCTAATTGCTTAATCATAACAAATGACACATCATTGTAAAGAAGAATAACCGGGCTTTCCAATGATACCAAATTCAACGAAAAGGAGTTGGAAACAAGAGAGAAATCGTCTGTCAAACATGAGTTTCCGAACTTTTTTTGAGGAGTTTAGTATATAGTAGTAGTTAATGTCGTATAATGTACTGTAATGTCAACAGCACTGAAATTCAAAATACATAACTCTTTGAATCTTGATTATGGGCATGGACAGTGAATGTTGCAGAAAACATTCTACTTCCAACTGGGAAGAGGGTAGCATCTAGGATGCCATCATCTTCCTGGCGCTCTTTGTTCCTAACATTGCCATGTTTTGAGGCTTTAACACTGGGAGAGGCAACATTAAGTTGCTGAATAAGTAATGAATAGTCTATTACTCCTTGCACAATATCTGGTTATGCATTCTTTATTGAAGTTCAATCATTGATATCTCCTTTTTCGGCTGATAATGTTGTGTACATGTTTCATTCAATTTATACAATATGAATTTGTCTTTCAGATTATAAAAAGAAATATGACCAAACTGGACAAGAGAGTGGCCCGGAAAAGTTTCCCCATCAAGAACTTGTTCCACTGGGCATTTTGAAGTGGAGGGTTTACATTTCCTTGATGAAAATCCATCCGGAAGCTGATGAATAATGGCCACCTTGAAAGCTTTCAGTGAGTGTGATCTCTTGTTTTTGGAATGAGGTCTCGTTAACTCCCACAGGATGTATGCATTGACCATTGCTTGGTTGAAAAGCCCCAGAAGAGGTATTTCCACCACCTTCTTCCTGTGCGACCAACGTTGTAATACGATCGATACTGGTCACTATGGTCGACACCTCCCATGTACATAGTCGGTGACTGCAGTGTGAACAGTGACGACATCTTCTTGATGAAAGCAGTTGCTTCAGAGTGTCTTCACCATTGTTGTTGGATAACATGTCGCTTGTCAAGCCAATGTGTGACCATGGTGCAGGATGACTCCATTTTACACTCCCGTACTTCTTCAGTGGAACTCTTTGAATCTCCCTCCGGATCCCTGCCGTATCTTCATGCAAAGTTCTGCAGAAGAATGTGTCTGCATCATGCAAGTCCTCTACAAGGGGTAACGAGAAGAAATTGTCCTCATAAACATGGTGATATCGTAGAAGAAAATCCTGCAACAAATCCATGACCACGCTGTACCCAAGTCCAAATTCTTGCACAGTTAGTATTTGGCTTGTTTCCCCGTCCAGTGTACACTTAGAAGTTGAGACAGTAGCCAGTGAGGGAATCACAGAGAAACCAAAGTTTAATTCCCTACTTTGTTGGTTTTTGGCGAGCTGCGAAGCAGATGCGAGCCTATGTAATACCAATTTCCATCTCGTCGGTGCATCCGGCCATCCGGCCATCCGGCCGTCCGCATTAAAATGTAAAAGTGGGGTGGGATGGGATGGGATGATGTGGGATGGGGTGGGGTGATGTGGGGTGGGGTGATGTGGGGTGGGGTGATGTGGGGTGGGGTGATGTGGGGTGGGGTGATGTGGGGTGATGTGATTTGGGGTGGGGTGATTTGGGGTGGGGTGATTTGGGGTGATGTGATTTGGGGTGATGTGATTTGGGGTGGTGGGGTGATTTGGGGTGATTTGGGGTGATTTGGGGTGATGTGATTTGGGGTGATGTGGGGTGGGGTGGGGTGGGGTGGGGTGGGGTGGGGTGGGGTGGGGTGGGGTGGGGTGGGGTGGGGTGGGGTGGGGTGGGGTGGGGTGGGGTGGGGTGGGGTGGGGTGGGGTGGGGTGGGGTGGGGTGGGGTGGGGTGGGGTGGGGTGGGGTGGGGTGGGGTGGGGTGGGGTGGGGTGGGGTGGGGTGGGGTGGGGTGGGGTGGGGTGGGGTGGGGTGGGGTGGGGTGGGGTGGGGTGGGGTGGGGTGGGGTGGGGTGGGGTGGGGTGGGGTGGGGTGGGGTGGGGTGGGGTGGGGTGGGGTGGGGTGGGGTGGGGTGGGGTGGGGTGGGGTGGGGTGGGGTGGGGTGGGGTGGGGTGGGGTGGGGTGGGGTGGGGTGGGGTGGGGTGGGGTGGGGTGGGGTGGGGTGGGGTGGGGTGGGGTGGGGTGATGTATGGTACAAGGTAATTGGGTGACCTATTGGTATTGGCATATAAAAAGCTGACGCACTCCACCATGATGCCCTTTTACCTTACCCAATCTCACGCCAAATATTTTAAATTTGTTATTTTGTTATATTAAATGGATAGAATGAGATTCAGGTAGAGACGCGATGGAATTACCCCTTACTCCCTGGGGTAAAATCCTATTAAAATTGGAGGATTCAGGACTGTATAGGGTTTAATATTGGTTGTAGTGAGGGTGGAGGGGTGTGTGGGGCAGGGCCGTAGGAAGAGGTACGGCAGGTACGGCTATAGCCGTACCAATATTTTAGTGGTGTTTTTGTTTTGTTTTTTAGGATGTATTTTTTTTTCTTCAAAAATTAATTTGTAAGAAAAAAATGAAAAAGAAAGGTAAAATGAAAAAAGAAATCGGGGTTTAAATTCCATCAGATAATTATTGGAACGAATCTAAATCGTTACTGTGCAGGGGTTGCCAGACACCGGCATATGTTTCCTAACCGCGCCGCGGCTCGATGTAACTGGAGCCAGTGAACAGCACAGATAATGAACTACTAGTACTATATAGAGGTTTCGTTTTCGTAGTCAAGCGTATACATTGTTTAAATGGGTACGCAGGGGGCCAATTACGCTTTTAATAGCAAAATACAGGTTACCACGCAACGGTTGTCATGATTTATATCTTGTTTGTTTCTTTGTTTGTTTCTTTTGTTTGTTTGGAAATCTATAGTGTGTTCGATTACTTACCCGCGCTTACTCGACTCGTGCCTCCTAGCTCCAGTACAATAAAGTAAACAAACGATCTCGGTTCACTCGAGTGACGTCAATGCGGCAAGTGACAACATCTCTGTAGGCCTGGTGGTGCTATTTGCGATGGCCAATTTTCTGTCAGCGCTGTGACCAGCTTATAATTTGTTTTTCTATTTATTTTTTGATCATTTATTGACATAATTTGTTACTATTTTAAATGACTCATTGAATTATTTTTATTTTTATAGCAAATTGATAAATGAATGAGGCTCAAATTTTCAATTAAACAATTTAGAAATTTAGCAATATGGTCACAACTTTTTAACTGAAATTGTCCTCCAAAATTACCAAAAATTAAATCAACAAATATCCATAGCTTTGCATAGGATTAACCTATCATGACCGTTGACCCTTCAATTTATTTCTATTGTTTTTTTTACTCTTTCCAGTGATATATTTAAAAGAATTGAAGCAACTTAAAATTTTCATGAATCTGCCTTGTTAGGCGGAGTGTCCATGATTGTTGATGGACAGACAGAATCGGAGCCCCATTTTAAAGTGGATTGGTTTTAAATATTGACTGAAGCTATGGTGCTTCATTTGCAATATGTACACATTTACGTCAATCGTCCAGAGTAATTTGGAAAGAAATATTTGTCGCTGTTTTGAATTAATTTCCCACCGCTGGCGCATCGCCAGACGTGGCAGCCATGTTTTTAGCATGGCCTTATGGTATACTTACCCTACTAACCGGCTCGGCGAGTCGGTTAGTAGGGCCAGAGTAAACGCGAGAAGTCACGTGAGAGCTAAATCGAACGGGCTCGTGCTTATGGTTCAGTTCTTTCTTGCCCCGATTATATTATTCAGTTCTTCCTTGCCCCGATTATATTATTCAGAAGTTTGAAGACAACATATGGAATTTTTACTGGTCTGGAAAGGGCGATAAAATGAAAAGAAAGAACGTGAGAGCTCCTTCTAAAATGGGCGGGACTGGAGTTATTAATGTTTATTTTAAACTATGTGCTCTGAAGGTAGAATGGCTGAAACGCTTTACTGAAAGTAGGAATAAATAGACGGTACTATTTGAGCATTGGATTAACGAAGCCAGTGGAGAAGATAAACTAGGGTGGGGTATCTTTTAAGGTGACACTCGTATTAACCCATGTACCCCTCCTTTTTATAGAGAAGTACTTATTTCTTTCCAAAAACTTGGCGGGAATATCTCTTTTCAAGTGAGTTGTAAAAATAAGGCTGTTGACATTCTGCTGTTTAACAATACCATCATTACGGGAGGAAATGGAAAACTAAATTCCAAGATTTTCAAACCTGTCAGCTTTATTAGCCTTAAACATATTCTTCAAGATAAAAAAATTATTAGTTTTCAGGAAATTTCTGCTAAATGTAACATTCGTCCCATCGATGCGGGCAGAATTCGGGCCAATCTTTGCAAAAAAATTGCAGATATTTTTGTTAATGAAATCGGGGAAGGGCCACCTAATCACTTTAGTAGATTTTTGTACGTCAAATTGACAGGAGAAAATACCGACCCTCTTTCGGTTTCTTAGATTACAGTCAAAGATACTTATTCTACAATCCCGGCCAAATCTCGTTGGGCCCCCGACCAATGTTGGCGCTCATTGCGCGGAATGCGCTCCGGCTTGATATTACAACATTGAGCGGGGGGCGCGGGGAGGGTATGTTTATCATCACGTGGCCCAAGCATTTTGGCCGGGATTGTCTGAAAGTTCGCCTAGTTTATCTTAAAGAGTTAAAAACACACAAAATCAACTTTTTAACCCAAATAGTATGAATTACCGGATTATAGTGCCCCCCAACGGAGATCCTAGTCTAAACATCGAATGCTATTTTAGTGATTATGTCCAACAAATTAGGTTGTCAACATTTTTGTTTGACCGTTCGGACAACCAAGACGTTAATTACGGGAGAAATACGATTGTTTTCACAACAAGTTGAAAAATAGCCCCCAACGCTCTACAGTTGGCACTTGCTAAAAGTTGTGGACGTCATCATTGCGACTTTCCTGAACTGAAAATGTGTGGCCTGTTTACTGAAAATCGCTTGTGAACTTAGGAAAACACAGAAGGGGGGGGGGGGGGGCAGTAGGTGCCCCTCCCCGGTATCCTTGCGTACCAAAGTAATCCTGGTCCGGATAGGGTTAACAGAATGACAATTCCTGGCTGTAATGCGCTTGCGCCAGCACTTGTTTTGCAGTGCGCATCGTACACAATGTACCATGACGATTAGCCATGACATTTTGTCAAATAACTTCACAAAAGACATTTTTTTTTAACTCGAAAAGCGCATTACGTTACACAAACATACAAGCCTCTTCCATTTTTTTCAACTACCTCATTCAGTGAATTGTCGGAAAATTCAACGGTTAACCCTCGCCACTAAAATAATAAAGAAATGACTGACTCTCCTTTACTATTTTGGTGGCGAGGGTTAACCGTTGAATTTTTCGACAAATCACGCAATGAGACGGCTGAAAAATTGGAAGAGGCTTGCAGGTGGTTTGTGTAGCGTAATGCGCTTTTCGCGTTGAACAACAATTTCTTTTGTAAAGTTATTTGACAAAATGGCATGGTTATTCGTCGTGGTACATCGTGGTACATCGTGTACGATGCGCACTACAAAACAATTGGGATCATCTGTGTCCGGTAATTGAACGGTCAATTAAGCCTTTTGGCATCTGTGACTCACTTGGTCTAGTGGTTTGGACATGTACATTCAAATGCAAGAGTTGTGGGTTCGAATCCAACCCGAAAAAATAATTCTTTTTTTCTTCCTTTTCTTTTAATTACTCCTGCACTCGGAAAGCAATGACCATCCATTGCTTCTCACACTTCTTTTTTAATGTGTTTTTTTGTTTTTTGTTTTTTGTTTTTTAGAGAAAGACAATTTCAGACAATCCCGGCCAAATCTCGTTGGGCCCCCGACCCCCTTGTCAATGTTGGCTCTCATTGCGCGGAATGCGCTCAGGCTTGATATTACAACATTGAGCGGGGGGCGTGGGGAGGGTATGTTTATCATCACGTGGCCCAAGCATTTTGGCCAGGATTGTAGTATGGTTATGGAGGATGTCACACCCAGTAAGGCACAAACCAAGTGGCAACAGAAACTCAATAATTCCAGCCCCCTTGACTGGGAAGAAATTTTGAGTAATGCGGGCAACAACATAATTCATTATGAGGACAAGGATGTTTGGTACCGTATCCGGAATATAATTCTCCAAAACAAAGACGTTCTGATGAAAATGAACAAGGTGGTTGACGACAAATGCGTTTTATGTAAATGTAAAAGGAATCTATTGAACATCTCTTTATGTACTGTATTAAAACTATCCCCGTCTGGTTTTTTGTAGAGAATACGATGAGAAGATTTACTGGCAGGAGAAATTTCTTTCTCAACGACAGTAATCGCATTTTGGGACATGTCCGCCATTTCTTTATTTCTAATAAGTAAGTTGCTCCAAATCATTTGGTTGACCAGATGCTACAATATGGATAAACGAGAACGATAACACAATTTTGAAGAAGTACCAAAACCATGTAAAGAACACACTTCGAGTCTTCGCCATGAAAAAAATATTTTTTGTCAAATTTACGAAAAAATCAAGTATTATGTTATGTAGAAAATGGTAAAATTCTCTTTAACTATTAATTTGCAGAAATATTATCAGAAACTTTTTTAATGTATACCTTTATAAATTAATTTTATTTTGTACACATTTCAGGCTATATTACGTTTTGTAAATTTGTTATAAAGTGTACATGTGAAAATTTGTTGAAAACAGAATAAAATGAGTTTTTACAACTCCATTAGAATAAAAAAAAAACAAAAAAAAAAAAAACAACCTAAAGTCTACAGCAATTAATTTCTTATATACCTTGCGATACGCTAGACGATTAGGCAATTTCCTTGATGGAGAAGGGGGATTTTAAACCTTTCGGAAGAGTGCCTGTTGATGAGCTTGAGGTCAAGAAGCTCGGCACGAGGGGATACAAACGTTTAGATTACAACAGAACAGACATAAGAACGAGTCTTTGTCTGGAAATTGGAAAGGGTGTTTATTACATATACAATAAATATTTTTAAAGGAATTATTTGAAAAGACTAACCCTCGTGGTTATGTGGATATTTTTTAGAAGGAATTTTTGGAGAAGACTTACCCTCACGGTTTGGTTGGAAGGAATTCTTGGAGAAGATTAACCCTCATAGTTAGGATGATATTTTGTTTGTTTTGTTTTTTAATTGATGGAGTGTCAACTGGGAAGGGTTGTTCAATCTAAATTGAGCATTTAATAGGCGGGGCAATTGGGATATAACAAACGGTGAAGCATAATCGGAACATTAATAGGATTATCTTTCCTTTTTTTGTAAGTAAAGCATGTCCAAAAGGAAGCAAGGCTCACCAGGTACAGTTCGCTCTATATTAAGTGTGATGTGACTATGAAGCCCCAAAAGTAGACAACTCCGTTTTCTCATATTCTGCAAGCAGAATTTCAGGTTTTACAAGACGCCACACCCATTTTTAAAACACTCAATTTTCTGCTAGCAGAAATTTTGATTTTACTTTGACGACTATCTCGGTGCCCCAAAAGTGGACAGTAAAAATCCTAAATTTCCACTAGCAGAATTGTATGGTGGCCCAAAAGTACACAATCCCATTTTCTGCAAGCAGAATTTCTGATTTTTGAAGTCGCGCAAACCCTTTTTTATAAATGTAAATTTTCTGCTAGCAGAAATTTGGGTTTTACTTTGGTGCCCCAAAAGTGGACAGGTAAAAATTATACTTTTTTGACTAAACGTCTGTGTGCATGTAAAGTACACGGCCCCATACAGTTTACGGGGCAAATGTATACATGTACGTTGTTTTTTTAGTTTTTTTATGGAGGACCAGAAAAGAATTAATCGCACTATAAAACAATAGTTCCAAGTATTGAGCCACCTGTAGATTTTATGAAATCTGTGCAGATCTTAAGCATAGTCAAATCTCAAAACATTCTGCCATTAACCTCCAGCACATTAACTGCAATCGATCGTGGGCAGAGTTTTTCGGTCGATGTCCCACTGTACTGGACATCTCACACTGTTCAGGTCGTATACCGTTCGCAATTCTCCAAACCCCTCACCCCTGAAAACTAGACGATTGCAACAGTCAAGGAGCAAAATACCCAAAAACCTAAGGACTTTCCACAACACCCACTGCATCAGTTTGACTGCATGCATGGTCTCAATCTGTGTGGTATTAATCTTGAGCTACAGTAATTAATTATGTTTTCCCATGGGAATGTGCAGTATAAGATTATGTACCAGACAAATGTATTTTCTGAGGTAAGATGAGACAAATAATATTCTCAGTGTAATAAGCAATGTATTTCTTTAAAATTCATGTTATGATAATTTCCTGTTCTTGGTACCTGGGGCAGTGGATTTTGGTTACATTTAGTTTGTGATGGATTTGGGAAATCCCTATACAAAATCCCGCCTCTGAGATGGGCCTGGTGTGGGGCCTCCCCTCCCGCCTTTGGCAGCGAGCCATGGTGGCTTTGCTGTTCTAGTTTTGGCATGTATTGCTTCCAGTGCAATCTCCTATTGTACTTTATCATGGCTTCATCCACTGAAAGGCAACTTCTGGGGGTAAACTTTGATTTGAAGTTATGCTGTAGCATTGTTGATCATGTTGCGAACTTTGTCAAGACAGTCATTTTCAGCAGGTTGGCTTGGGTCGCTACAGTGAAGATATTGACAGAGCTTCTCATATCTGTTTCTAGTGAGAAGAGAGCTGATGTCGGGGTCATTGAGAAGCAGATCCTCACTCGAATAGTCGGTATATTCTGGTGCTTGCTTTATACCCATCAGGATGTTGATTGCCACAAAAGCCTTCATTTCTAAGTCATTTGTAGGAGTCCAGCGCTTGTCTGATGTGGCATATTCATGAGCCGGGTAGGGAGAACCTCCAGGTGACTTGCATGCTGCATTTATGTTGGTGTGTCTAGCTATCATTTCGAAGAAATTTTCACTGATCAGAGACATTGTATGGAAGATTACACTTCGGTCCTGGTGTTTCTGTATATGGTAGAATATTAGGCTGGGGTAACGTATCAGATCAGTCTAGTCTAATTGAGGACCTTGAGAAGCAATGCCTCTTCCTCCCCTTCCTCGTCTAGCC
The DNA here is from genome assembly GCA_037893225.1 of Hippasteria phrygiana. Classification (NCBI taxonomy): domain Eukaryota; kingdom Metazoa; phylum Echinodermata; class Asteroidea; order Valvatida; family Goniasteridae; genus Hippasteria; species Hippasteria phrygiana. The sequence goes on along the minus strand of JAZGUH010000741.1, from coordinate 108,247 downwards.
ATTCCACCACGCTGTCTGCCACATCTCGCTCTGCCTCCTGCCATCCCTCCACGAGTACTTGGAGCAGGTTGCAATTCATCAGACTCATCAGAAGGTACAGCAGTGTCGTCCTCACTGGCACTGCTTTATGAGCTTGACCAATTCTGCAATCATGAACAAAAGTTAACAATTATTGAAAGGGCAAGCAGAAAATGCAGGAACATGATTTAAAATGTTATAAGATGCAATTGTAGGAACAACCTCTGGTACGCATGTCTTCAGCAGCCTGGTAGAAACTCGATCCAGTGAGCAAGATTTTGGTGCTAACTTCTAAACAATTTAAGTGACTTGATGGTACAAACCTGTCCAGTGAGAGTTTACACGCATTTCAGTTTGACATGTCCAAATGCAGTAATCAAGCTGCTGCTTTGGTGTAGGGTCATGACATGTGCTACATGTGTGAGCAATCTTCACCCACAAAACTTGCTAAAACAATTTCAAGTTCCTTTGAAGTACTGTGGACAGGCAGTGGAGCTGGGGCTTTGAACAGCTATCAATCACACAGAAAATGCCACCCAGATCTCTCTTCTGATCAGGTCCTGGAACTCAGCATCACCTAACTATCCTCTTCGTGCCCTGAGGCCATCATGCTCTGCTTCATTTGGGTCTGTCCCGTGCACATACACTGGCTTCCTTCCATGTCCTCCATCCTGCAATCTTTCTTCCCTTTTCTACTTGCCCTCTAATTTTTTTCAAGACATGATGCTTGAAACCATTCTGTAACCCCCCCCCAACCCCCAGCATCTATGACTGCATAGACAATAGACACTGTCAGTGTACATGAGCTTGATTATGTTAATGATTTTCTTTGGTATTCCATATTGGTCTCCCATAAACTGTCCCGATGTATTGAATCAAAAGCCTTTTCAAAATTGATAAAATTTATGTATAGTGAAGATTGCCATTCAATAGATTGTTCAAACTTTTTCAAGATAAAGATATGCTCCGTACTGCTCTTTTCTTCTCTAAAACCTGCTTGTTCAGGTCAGAGATTTTTATCAGTACCTGTCTTGTTCCTGTTAACCCGAACTCCCTAAGCTCTCCCACCAGGCAGAGACCTAAACCTAACAAAGTTCAACAGGTAGAGTCACATGCAGTGGCCTACTGTACTAAACTGGCCAAACTCAAACAGGCCAAACCTGTTGAACTTGGCAGGTTTAGTATCAACGGCTCTATGTAAAGTTTTTTCTTTGTAATTGATTTATGTGAGTTCTGGTTGCATTCCCATTTACCGGGCAGGATTGAAATTCCCACTTCGCCCACCTGGGCAAAAATCTTAACATTTATTATATTAGTACAATTTTCAAACTGGAATTTTTTATATATTCTCTTATAACTGCCTTGTGGCAAATTTACAGGTTTGGAACTATAAAATGTAACTCTACCGGGTATGACTGAGAACCTCCAGGAAGCTCATAATACATGTATGATTGATGCTAAAATTATGTCTAGTAATCCCTTTATTTTAATCCCCCTACATTAATTTTTATCCCTTAGTCAGTTGCATGAGCTGTTTTTTTTTTTTTTCTTTATACAGGAAAGTGATAATGGCCATGTTAGAAGTACTGATGTCACTGTAGAATGCAGCTGATGATGTGAGCACTGTAGATGTCATTGTCAAATATTTTTGCTCATTTTATCAGAAATAACAATGGGATTAAATAAAGAACATGTCATCTCAAATGAAACAAATTGTAGTTGCACATGTGTATGAACAATTAACACACCAATGCAGTCACATTCTCTAGTGAAACTCTGTCTCAGGAATCACATACAGACTGATGAGAGACTGCAATTGCCAATTCAGAATTACAGAGCAGTTAAAGTTTGGATGAACAAAACTTTTACTATGTACAGTGGGACATAAGGGGTACTAACAGAGTTTTTTCACAAACTCTGCGGGAAAAAGTTATTGTCAGTAGATCAGTGTTGTGGCTCTGCTTTAACCCCTTGCGTACGGATGACGCCATATGGCATAAAAAAAAAGAAGTGCCACCAGGCCGGATGACGCCATTTTCCGCCGTTTGTGCAGTTTAAATCCATTGTTGGATTATTGTGTATGTTACGCTTGACTGCACAAACACATTGGGGCGGTTCACTTGGATGCCAGAACCGCCGCGACACCCCGACGTCACCCGTAAAAAAAACGTACTCAAGGGGTTAAACTGATCAATTTTTGTGTGTGTTTTACTTTGAAGCAAATTTGGTTACCATTTTCCTTTCGACTTGTACACAAAATCATGTCCTACGTGTATGCTTTCTGTGGAATACACACCAAACAACTTTGTTGTGTTCAGAATGTTAATTTTCCTAAAGTAAATTGATTTGTTACTTTGTAATGTAAATTCAGGAAAACTGCATGACCTCAGTGCATACTTTAATAGATAAAATAGCATCCATACCTGTAGTGGCCATTTTTCCCCAATAAGCTAGAAATCTTTGTAGACTTTATACTTATAGAACTTTGCAGAACATAAAGGTGTGGTTAAAGCCACACCTTTATTAATTACAATACATGGTTGGTGATTGTGTAGAGATAGAGCAAAGTCGGGCAAAAACCATTAGTTTGCAAGTGGTTGGTCTGTATCTTAACATCATTCACAACAGTTACTTATTGGTTGTTTTGTATCATTCATGTGCTTGTTGCCTGTGTGATACTTACCTGTAGCCAAACTGTGGTCACAATTGAAACTCAAAACCTTATGATCAATGGTATTGATCACCATCAATGTGTCAATACTGGCTACATGTACATGTAGGTATGTATATGTACGTGCACTGTATATATCTCCGAAGACAAGAGAAGAAAGGAAACAAAGAAACCTTTCAGTCCTCGAACGTAGAGTCTTTTGTTGAAATCGGTCCTCGAACGTAAGGATACGTGCTTAGTCTATGGGGGTTGGTTATCTTAAAGGAACAATAGGAAACACAAAGCATTGTCCTCGGACGTACGACTGTATGTTCTTAAAAGATGTTGAGAGTGTTTGGGCTATTGTCCACTAAACAAAATTTAGGTTAATTTAGTCCAACTGTTAACAAATTTTGAATGCAGAATTTTACACTCAAATTTACACTCAGAATTTTGCACTCCCCGTTATGTCTGTTATATTTGGTGGGTGTTTTGCTTTACTCTTCCAAAGTTGATTTTAAAATGAACTTGACACAAGAATAAAAAAATAGTTTTCACACACCCCTGTAATTTGGCGCACATCTAACAAGACAAAGCAAAATTACCACACGACTCAACAGTGCTAGGAACTTTTTTCGTATAAACACGGCTTGATTTTGTGTCAGTCGGGGGAACTAGTAACCAAATTGGAAGTTTGCACTTTTTCACACAACTTCTCAATACAAAGCAAAAATATTTTCAGAGCAGTCAACATGGAGACAGCTGTGATCTAGGAGACATACATTTTTAAAGTGACTTTTACTGGTACCCTTCAGGCTGAAGGTACTGGTGAAATTTATTGACGAAAGGGCATACTACGTTTGTAAATACCGGCAATCATGGACTGGGGACAAAAAGGTTAGGGCGTAGACAAAGGTCCATGATTGACCGAACGTCCACGATTGAAAATCGTGTACAAAAGATATGGGAGGCCTTCCAAAAAAGTACAAACAAAGTACAAACAAAAGAGGGACAATAGGAGGTCCACGATTAAAGGTGTTTACACACTTGGGTGTCCGTGTGGATGGTTGGGACACGATAACTTTGGTAAGTGGGTTGGTCTTGGGGTCCTCTAGAACCATGTTGGTTTTGGATTCCATAGGTCGAAGGTCAAGGTCATTATGCTTAAAACAATAGAAATGGTTGGGACATGATAACTTGAGAAGGACTTTACATATCAACTTCCAGTTTTTTCTTACTGGTCTATTTGCTTTGTGCACAAGTACCCCTCAACGGAAAAACAGGGAGGGTTGGGGAGTCACTATCGATGTCATCTTGCCCTACTTGAAATTGGGTTGTGGAGTGTCTGATTCACACCTATTATTCCGCGAATAGAATATCCAATCTCCCTGGTATACGTGTATCACATGAACGAGGAACGGCATGTGTGAACCGGCGAAATTGTATGTGACCCCCATTGCACATCGTTGCTAGGTAAAATAGCCCCCACTTTTGTTGGCGCACAGAGCTCATAGCTCTGTCTCCATGTGTAGAATTGATCTGTAGAATTCTTTACTTTTATATATAGGGGCAAATTGCATGAAAAATGAAAGTTCCAATTTGGTTACCAGTTTCACTGTTGACTTGTGCACTAAATTTATCAAAAAGTTGCATGGATGACGATTTTTTATCAGAGCAGCTTGAATGAAAACATTAAGATGCCTTATTTGGTATCATTCTCAAAAAAAGTACTTTCCAAGACTATGACAACATGCCTTTACTTAATGAGAGAACACAACTTGAAGACAAATGTATTTTGTCAGTGCAGTGAGACTAATTGAATTCTAACCCTACATGTACCAGATATACCATATATGCAAAGTAAGGCTGAAAACACGAGTCCGCTGAACAGTTAAATACAATTGTGACACTGTTCTGTCAGTACTATGATCAATTAGAAAGTACTTTTGCAACCAGCTGTTGTTGTAGCTACATGCTTGAATTCTGTGGCAGCCGCCAGGACCATTGAAAACCGAATTATTATATTAAACCTAGCTGATGGAAGTCTCACACTTTGTTAGTTGGTTAGTTGTTATTACACTCCCCTGTATGCTGACCATTGATTGTGCATCTTGAAGCTGAATTTGATTTAGACAAAGTAATGATGCTAAAAGATTACATACATAGATTGATGTTACAGTTAACTTTACTACAATATCAAGTTACGTGTATCCATTGTTTACAGAGTATGCATGCTTTTCAAATGAATATGCAAGTCTCATCACAACTGAAGAGTCACTTTGACATCTACTGACTAGTCTGTCTAGCTGGTGGACTACTTAGCTTGTGCATGATCAATTGATGTGAAGTTGAAGACAAAGTTTTCATTATTTTATGCCATTATGCCTTTCATTATTTTTGTCTCAGTTTGCAATTTTTATCAGTAAATTGAAAAAAATTGCAGGGCTTGCTTTTCCCTAGCAAAAACAATTTGATAGTTTTAATACCAGTAAGCCCAGTCTGAAAAGAATATATTTCTAAAAATTACAACACAAATGTAGGGAATATATTGCAGCCAGAAGTTCTTTATTCTCAATAAAAGTAGTTTTTCTTTCTTTTAGGTTAACTTGTATGCTCTTGAGTAAAAGAAGTATGTTTATTTGTTACACTGGTACATGTCCATACTATTGCAAGTTTCATATGCTGCCCCACCCAAGATGTGGGGATTGTCACTTTTGAAGAGACAAAATCCCAACCCCTGAGGCAATTTTTGTGAAAATACACGACATACATGGGTGGGGCACCCCCACTTCATGGTTTTGAACTTCTGATGATGTCAAAACAATGGCAACAGTGACCAAAATCCCCACCCTGGGGCTTCAAAAATGTGACCATACCCCCACATAAGACCTGGGGGAAGCAATTGATAGGCGCATAAGACGTAAAGCAAAGAAAACGGTGCTATGAGAAGGTAATGCATTACATGTAGTTTGCAAGAATGATTTTTTAAGTTAATGATATTAAGTTAATATTTTCCACACAGTTTGCTGTATGTACAGTGTGCGAATTACACTCAGAGTGTGAATTGATCGATAATGTATACATCTGATTATTTTTTCCCCTCATTTAATGTACTTAAAGAACATATGGACTGCTGAGAGAATTCTGCGGCATTTTGTAGGTTTATGTAGTGTAATGTCGACCGTGGGTAGGAAGTCTCCACACCTGACAAAAGGAAAGCGGCACAGTTTCTCTGGGTATTTCATGGCACTTAGCCTTTATTTCTTGCACCAAAATCACGACAACAACTCTACATTTTGCCCGGGGAAAAGCACACTTCTTGTTACCACGGCAACACTCCACTGCGCAGGCACCCTCTGGCAACGGGTCTCCTTGGCCGAACAGCAGGGGCACCACTGCAACGGCTCACCGTTAGTCCGTGCTGGCGCCCTCTGCCGGCCGACCGGCGCTGGCGCTACAGTAGATTACTGTATATATCAATAAAGCAGGCTATTATTTCTGACTTGAAATAATACAAAAGTTTCTTTTGAGAGCCGTTTTTATCAAATTCGTCTAGGCTGCTAATGCCATTTGTCTAAGAGTCGTTGCTGTGGGAAGCAAAGAAATCTGATGCCATTAGATGAAATTGTCTTTTGTGCCAAGTGTTGGACACAAAAGGGAGGCCATTTTATGATGTCAAATTTGTTTAAAACTGGCGCAGCACATATTTATTCCCTTGTGACTACCGCCCGTTAACAAAGACAACACTGACAATTTGGGACACCGCCAACATAGAGCAAGATCGCTCAGTTAGTAGAGCACCAATACTGTATTCCAAAAGCAACATGTTCAAATATTGCTGCTGCTGCCAGTTTTTCTGCGATATGTTTTTTATGGGTCAAAGCTTTTTCAGTTTATGTGCAGTCCGATAAATGATCAATGTCATATGTACAAAGTTTGATGACATAAGTCTGTCATTGTACTTATAATTAAATTGATGCCACACAGTTTTCACAAATTTGTGTACATGAACATGACCTCCCAAACAATTTACAAACATAATTTTTACTATAATTTACCATGTTTAGTTTGGTGAATTATAAAGTGGAAAGATTGCTAAAAATGCTCAATTTGTTTTAAAATAAAAAAATCTATATAAAACCTGATGTCATCATGGCGTCACATCAATTTCCATCTATAAATCACTTGCCTGAATAGTATGATTCCCATGTTTCACCCAACTGGACTGATAGTTCTCTAGATATAGGACTTAAAAAAAAGATGACATCATATGATGACATTGCAACGGCACTTGTCATAGCAATCATTCACAACGTGGTCTTTGTTCTATACCAAGTGTGGAGTCAATCTGATCAATGACTAAAATTTGGAGAGTAGAATACAATTTAAAACATTAAAAAAAATATTTTTAAAAGTCGACCGATTACATCACTTTGGATTTGCATCTACTTACCCACCAAGTTTCATGACGATTAGACCTAACCTTATTTGTTTTTTTTAAAAAACACGACGTCATCATGACGTCACACATTTTTCACATTTGTATGTATCTATGACCTAACAAACCTGTTACAAAAAGAATTTAGAAATTTGCATGTTCTGTTGATGAGATATGGCTTAAAGGTTTTAAAACTTAAAAAAAAAATACTAAAAAATCATATGACGCTGTCATCAGGATGTCACATCAATTTTCATTTCTAACACATCCTGGCCTACCTGCATACCAAGATTGAACTAAATCGAACCTACGGTTCTCTAGATATAGAACCTTATATTTAATATGACGTCATCACGACGGCACTTGACAAAGCAAACATTTGCAACGTGCTCTTGGCCTGTCAAGATCTGATCATTGACTCAAATTTTGGGAGTACAATGAAATTTAAAACATTAAAAAATTCATAGAAAATCAGCCGATGACATGATCATGACGTCACTTCGGATTTTACATGCTAGTGGCAATATCTACCTATCCACCAGTTTTCATGACGATCGGACCTACCCTTATATTGTTTTTTAAAAGCACATTTTTGATGATGTCATGACATCACACATTTATATGTAGATATATATGACCTAATAAACTTATTACAAAAAGAATTTAAAAATTAGAATGTTCCCTTGATGAGATATGGCTAAAAGGTTCAACAACTAAAAAATACTATAAATTCGTATGATGACGTGATCATGACGTTACATCTATATTCATCTACAACACATGCTGGCCATCCACATACCAACTTTTAACTTACAGTTCTCTAGATATAAGCCCTTTAAAAACACACCTTTAAGATGTCACGTGACGTCATTATGACGTCTATGTTTGGGACACATCTTCACTATGAGGTCTTCATCTATGTTAACTTTTATGGGAATACGACTGTTCTCTGTTAAAAGTGCACCTGGGAAAGAAACATGTACAAAGTCTATGGGATCAAGTACCCAAAAAGAAAAAAAAGAAGAAAAATAGAGCTTTGGTGTTTGTGGACAAACACAGGGCTGTTTCGTTTTTTGTTTTTTTGTAGTTTGATTCTGATTCTTGAGATTTCAATGGTGGATCACAAAATCTCGTTTTACATTCATGGTCGTCTACGACAGGTCAAGCAATCACGTAGGCGTATTCATAATCGTTTTGGAAATGTGAGCATACAAGGAGTTGATGACCATGATTACGTCATCAGACGTCACACATTTTTCACATTTATATTTAAGTGTGTATGACCTAAAAATATATTACAAAAAGAATTATTAAAAAATGTTTAAAATTCATGTTAGATACCACGTTTCAACTTAATCGAACTTGTACTTTTGTAGATATATGGCTTCAAAAACTGCCCCTTTAAGATGACGTCTCGTGACATGTGAGGAAGTCATCACAATGTCATGTCAATTTTCATCTATAAACCTGCTGGCCCACCTAGATATTACATTTTAACTTAATCAAACTTGTACTTTTGTTTATATATGGCTTCCAAAACTGCCCCTTTAAGATGACGTCACATGACATGTGATGACATCATGATAATGTCATGTCAATTTTCAGCTATAAACCTACTGGGCTACCTAGATATTACTTTTCAACGTAATCAGACTTGTACTTTTGTTTATATATGGCTTCAAAAACTTCCCCTTTAAGATGACGTCACAGGACGTCAAGTTAATTGTTATTTATAAACCTACTGGGCTACCTAGATATTACTTTTCAACTTAATAGAACTTGTACTCTTGTAGATATATGGCTTCAAAAACTGCGCCTTTAAGATGACGTCACATGACATGTGATGACGTCATCATGAGGTAAAAGTTCGGCACACATTGTGAGCAGTTAGTCTAAGTGTCTGCCAAGTTTAAAAGTACCCAAAGTGCCGGTAAGAAGAAAACGTGTACAAATGCTATGATCGAGCAATAGTCTAGCGAATGCCCCTTTAAGATGACATCAAGCGACGTGATGATGTCATCATAACGTCATGTCAATTTTCATACCTATATATTACGTTTCAACTTAATTGGACTTGTACTTTTGTAGATATATGGCTTCAAAAACTGCCCCTTGCAGATGAAGTCACGTGACGTGATGACGTCATCATAATGTTAATATTTATAACAAATTGATAAGAAATAAATTAGGCTTAAATTTTTAAGAAAAAAATAGCAATTTAGCAGTATGGTCACAACTTTTAACTGAAATTGTCCTCCAAAATAACCAAAAAATTCAATCAACAAAAATCCATAATAGGGTTAACGTAACATGACTACTATTGGCCCTCATTTTATTTCTGATTTTTTACTCTTTTCAGTGATATATTTTTAATAATTGAAACAATTTCAAATTTTCCTGAATCTGCCCAATGTTAGTGCTAGAAAGTAGCTATGTACATTACGAAAATGGTGACCACAACCACTAGTAACTGATATACAATTATGGGGTTCATGTAACACATACTTTTGATAAAAATAGACTACTACTTTTACTTTTTATTCTTCATGACTTTCCAGGACAACTTTTTTTACAGGATTTTCCATGACTATGGGAACCCTGGAAGTATAACCACAATGTACACAATTGTTTATGAAATCAGTATTTCTCAAATCCCTTTCATTCATCATAATCTTCTAGAATACATAGTTTGTCTTAAAATCTCTGTGGTATTACAAGTTACAGCATCATCATCATACTGCACATTTCTCATCCAAGTTGATAACAGGACCCCCTCCCCCATACACACAATCATGGTGGAATAAAACTATTTAACTTATGCGGCCACCATTAATTATCAACATGTAGGTATGTACAGTATGCTTTGTTTTCTTTTAAAGTTTATTTTCTTATAATCTAAACAGATTGCATACAAACCATTACCTTAATAATCTCCTAGGATGTGTGAAAAATCATCTACTGACATGACTGAGAATTGAGGACTTTTATGGTTAAGACATCATTTACATCAGCTACCATCTCTTATCTTGTTTTCAATTATATCATCATGTTTATGTGCCCACATTACATTGAGCTTACATGTATTGAGTTAAATCTACATGTACATGTATGTACATGTAAGAGATGAATGTTGTATCATATACATGTAGTACATTGCTTCAGAATCATATGCATTGTCAGAAGATAAATGTACATGCAGTACACTGTTTCAGGAAACTTGTCTTATACATCCCTTTAGAGTGATGTAAGCGATTTAAAGTTAATGAAAGTCAGGTTTGAATAACAGACATTTAAAAATAACAAATTGAAAAACAAATCAAAATGTGATTTGTATTATTGATTTTGTTAAATTTTTGTTCCACTGATTTAAATCATGATTTAAATCAATAATAAAATCAAGTAATTTAAATCAAACAACCCTGACATGCAGTCCCTGTCATTTGTTCAAAGTTCAACTTGTCCAGATACAGAAACATATCAAAATCTTGTAATGGTGGAAAGTAATAATTTCAGAGCCTTATCTTAGGAAGGCAGGAAGGCTGTTTTGTTTGCAAACCTCCATGTAGCTCTTTCTAATTCTTCATGGCATGGATGATGCAGTATGCCAGAAAACTGCAGCTCAATTGTGTTTGATCCACTGCCATATGTACATGTATTGAAGAATGTAAATCTGAAATAAGTAACAATAAAATTGTTTTAATATTGTTAACGCTCATGTCCCATGTGTACTTATTCATGTGTTGTGTTTTGGGTTTTTATTTGGGGTTCAGGGTGAGCTGGTTGGGTTGGGTTTATTTGTACAGATACATGCAGGCCCCCAGGCCCTACTTGCAGACTGGGCTGTGTATAATAATTATTAACTTCTCTGAGACAAGTATAGGGACATATCTCACTCCCAAAAAACAACTTTTATAGTTGTGTTGAAAATGCATGTCCAACATGGCAAAGCACTGCCAAAATATTGCAGTAATATCTGTGACAATGTTTGTATTTTAGACATCAAACTCTTCAGTTTATTTAGTTGGTGGGGAGTAGTATAGGGAGGGCCGATACCATGTCATTTCAAAAATCTCCCCAATTTTGCTGTAGGTATATACACCAAATTTTTAGAAATTTTGAAATTCCAAAATCGTCTAAAAATAAATCTAAATTTCTCTAAATTTTGCTGTATATCTATACACCAAAATTAGCACAAAATCTACAAAATCAGAAAATGAAAAAGAGTTTTTCCGTTGTTCACACACATACTTTTTCTCCCCAAAATAACATAGTCAAAAACAATTTAAACAAATTTAATTAAAACAAAAAATATTATAGTTGTTACTATAAAGATGGAAATTCAACCTTTGATTCATGGATACAATAGATGGAACAAAATAACTTTAAAAAAATATATCGATAAGTATAACTTATCTTTAGGAACACCAACCGGACGCGGTAATACGTATATCAGACGAGATTATATTTACGCTATAAAGACAGAGGAAAACAAATTTAAAAATTTGAGAGTTAAAACTAAAGAAAGTCTAGCGCGAGTCATACGCGATAAAAATATTCCAGTCACTTCTACGGGCAGAAATGGTCAAGCGCTAAAAAAGGATTACATCGAAGCTATAAAAAGATTTAAATCTCGAAATATTTTTCGAGAATCAGACTTTTGAGAGACGAGAAGATTTGCGAACAGTTATAGAAATTGGGAAATTGTACCAAATCTGTTTATCGACGATCCGGAACAATTTTACAACACCCACTCATCGATGATCAAAAGCAAAATAACCGCCGAATTAAGAGAAATAAAAGCGATGAAGTTCAGATCGCTATGAAAATATAGTATAAAAAAAGTACCTCGGATGGTGAGACTGTAACATCGGTGGCAACCCATTTTAGTCATCAAAATCGTGTCTTAAACGAGAGCGATATACAAACAACGCTCAGACGACAATATGAAATGATATTATCTCAGATAGATACATATACTAATAAAGGAAGCGGTTGGATCGTAGATAAGATAATTGCGTTTTACATCAACATAAAAAGAGCTAACTCACTCGCGGGTGCTTCTTACGTAGAACTACCCGAATATATAACTAACAAACGCGCAACATTTAACATCAAAAACGAAGATCAAGAGTGTATAAGATGGTGTATAAGAGCCGCCTGGGGTATATATACCGATAGAGTTAAAAACCAAATAGCAACAAACCCAAAGTACCAATTTCGTGGAAATAATCCATCTACTTATAAAACTGATGACGGATTAAATTTCAAAGATGTAGACTTTCCCACACCCATACATCAGATATCTAAAATAGAAAGACAAAACGATATAAGTATAAACGTGTTAGGATACGAAGAACCCGATAATAAAACCCGTAAACTCGATCCCAATGGTTTGATATATCCGCTCTATTTGTCTAAAAGACCATACGATACAAAAACTATCAGTTTGTTATTATTTGAAGATCATTATTGTTGGATAAATAACTTGTCTAGATTCTTATCCGGCGTTACCAATAGTCAACATCATAAAATGTTTTGCTTGAGATGTTTAGCGCATTTTAATTCAAAAGAAAAATTAGACATACACATAGAAGATTGCGAAGGAATAGACTCTGCTTTATCTGTCAAAATGCCGCATGAAAACGCAAACAAATACTTAGACAAAAGCAAATTAAAGTTTAAAAACTTTAAAAAATTTACAAGACGCACCCTATGTCATACGCAGATTTTGAATCTATATTAGAAAAAGCAACCGACTCTGCTAGTAAAACTCATATTCACAGAGCCTGCGGTTGTAGTTAGATGCGATGGTCATAAAATGAAACGAGAGACTTATAGAGGTAGACGCGCTGTAGACAATTCTATATCTTCGTTACAAAAACTCGAACCTAAGATTAACGCCTTACTCGCTCGCGTTAAGCCGATAATATATACGCTAAAAGAAGAAATGCACCACCTAAACTCTAACGAGTGCTGGATTTGCGAAAAACCAATTTATCCAAATTACTCATGTAATTGCCAGTGTGACCAACCGAAGAAACCAAGAAAAATAGAAGACCTGAAAGAATACGCATACTTAAACGACAAGGGATATCTCGAGTTAAAATGTATGGAGTGTAACAAGAAAATTAACAAATTTAGATAAGTAAGAGATCATTGTCACACTACCGGTAAATATCGTGGCGCTGCACACGCTTACTGTAATCTTAAATTACAAGTAATACCCGGCAAAACGACAATACCGGTCATCTTTCACAACTTAGAAAATTATGACGCGCACTTGATAATGCAGGGTATTTTTAAGTATAAAAAGGATATCTGGTGTATACCCAAAAATTCAGAAAAATACATTTCATTTTCGATAGGTCAATATAGATTTATCGACTCGTTTCATTTTATGTCTAGCGCTCTCAGCAATTTGGTAAAGTCTTGTCCGAGAGAATCTTTTAGATTACTCCTGAAGCGTTTTGGTGAAGAGAACGCGGACATCTTATTACAAAAAGGTGTATATCCGTACGAGTATATGGATAGTTTTGAAAGATTTAACGAAACTACTCTACCACCAAAAAAATCTTTTTACAGCGCGCTAAAAGATGAACATATAAGCGACGGAGATTACTTACGCGCCCAACGAGTATGGCGGGTCTTTGATCTCAAAAACATGGGCGAATACCACAACTTATACGTAACCACAGATACTCTATTACTAGCCGGCGTATTCGAGAATTTTAGGCGAATGTGTAGAACAAACTACAAGTTAGATCCAGCCAACTACTTCACAGCACCGGGTTTAAGTTGGGACGCTTTATTAAGACATACGAAAATAGAATTAGAACTTTTAACCGAAATAGATCAACATTTATTTTTTGAAAAAGCAAAAAGAGGAGGAATATCGAGCGTCGGTAGTACGCGCTATACCAAGGCTAATAATAAGTATCTGAAAGATTACGATTCCGATAAACCCGATTCGTATATTCTCTATCTAGACGCTAACAATTTATACGGATGGGCCATGAGCCGATATTTACCCTACGGAGGATTTAATTGGGTCATCGCTAGTCAATTTACTCACGATCGTATCATGGCGTTAAAAGATAAGACTAAAACGGGGTACATTTTTGAAGTTGATTTGGAATATCCAACCGAACTACACGATCTACACAACGATTATCCTTTAGCCGCTGATAATATAATCATACTTAAAGAATGGTTATCGGAGTATCAACTAAATTGATCGAAGAAGTTAGGAGTTAGCGCCAAGGTAAAAAAATTAACCGGTACGTTATATCATAAAAAAAATATGTATTGCATTACGTAAATTTGAAACAGTGTCTAAAAATGGGTCTAAAACTAACTAAAGTACATCGGGCTTTACAATTTAAACAAAAACCTTGGATGAAATCGTACATCGATAAAAACACCCAACTAAGATTGGAAGCAAAGTCAGATTTTGAAAAAGATTTTTTCAAATTGATGAATATCTCAGTATTCGGTAAAACGATGGAAAATGTCAGAAATAGAATAGATGGAGTTTTATTGCGAGACGATCAAGTCAGTAAATACCAAGAAATAGTTTCTATACCTTGTTACAAGTCTACTACCGCTTTTGAAGAATGCGGCCTCTCATTCGTGGAATCATACAAAAAGAAAACGTGCTTAAATAAACCGATTTATTAGTATCTTGGATTTATCAAAAACTCTAATGTACGACTTTTATTACAACCAATTAAAAAAGACGTATGGCGATAAAGTAAGGTTGATGTATACAGACACAGATTCGCTGCTTTTGATTATCTATACGAAAGACGTTTATCTCGATATGAAAAAACAGTCTGACTCGTACGATTTTAGCAACTACGAGAAAAGTCACTTTTTATACGACGAGACTAACAAGAAAGTCATCGGTAAATTTAATGACGAATGCGGAGGAAAAGTTATAAGCGAAGCTACTTGCATTAGATCAAAGATGTACTCGATTTTATACGGGGAACACGACTGTATAAAGAAGGCCAAGAGCGTAAACAAAACGGTTATAAACAACGATCTATCTTACGAAAATTATAGAAATTGTGTTTTAGCGAGCGAATGCTATTCAAACAATATGATAAAAATTGGGTCCAAACATCACATGATATACACGGAGGCTCAAGTAAAGCAATCGTTAAATCCTTTAGATACGAAGAGATATATTTTATCAGATGGTGTTTAATACTCTGGCTTATGGTCACCGTTCTATAGACTAAAGATTAGAACAAGAATTTTTATAAATATCTACTCGAAAAATAGAATTCTTATGGTTATTATCGATTAACTCGCCGTCGCGGTCTCTGAAAGAAAAACTCAGTTCGGGTATTTTACTCCTAATTAGCGGTATGACAGTTTTTCTTTTATTCTGGACAATCGCTATTACATCCGAACGAGAGTTAGTATATATAATAGGTATAACGTCTAACAAGTGCGTGCTCTTTCCGTTATAGAAATTATTATACGTAGATAATTCGTCGCAATGTAAAAACACTCTATTCACATTCATATTATAATACCCTACAAGTTCACCATCAGTTACGGGTAACCAAAAAGCGGGTATGCCCAACACTTTTTTAGTATATAGATCGAATCTAATGACAACCTCAATAGGTTCCGAACTAATAATACCGACATTAAAAACAATATTTTTATTAAGCTTGTCTGCGTAAACTGTCATCAAAGTTAATTTATTAAGTTCGACTATTAACTCATCGATACCATAATTTCCAGATGGAATTACCATTTCACCGTTAGTTGAATCAGTGTTTTTAATTAATGACCATTCTATAGTCATACGTTGAGTTACATTATAAAAACCAACGGTAAATATCGCGTTGTTTAAACTCATACAGTAATCTCCCTTAGAGTTATCTATAGGTTTTGACAGACTAAAAGTTTCTTCGTTAGCAAACATTTCAAAAACATGCGATTCCATTTTAATAAAGCGTAAAAAATCTGAAGATTTTTTTTTATTTTACCGATCGCCAAGTTAAAACTAATCCTTTTTCCTCGATTATTGATTAAAGTGCCATCGCGGTCTTTGATACTAAAGCTAAGTTTGGGTATTTTACTCTTAATTAGCGGTATGACAGTTTTTCTTTTATTCTGTAACGTCGCGATTATATCCGAATTAGGGTTAGTATAATCGGTATAACTTCTAACAAGTGCGTTCTCTTTCCGTTATAGAAATTATTAGACGTAGATAACTGATTGCAATGTAAAAATACTGTATTCACATTAATATTATAATGTCTTACAAGTTCACCATCTTGCAAAGGGGTCCACCTACGGGGTAGACCCAACACTTATTGAGTATATAGATCGGGAAAAATGGCAATGGATGTATCTTCCGGCACTATACCGGCACTAAAAATAATCTTTTTATTAATCTTGTCCGCGACAACTGTAATCAAAGTTAATGTATTAAGTTCAGCTATTAACCCATCGATATCATAATTTCCAGATGGAACTACTATTTCACCACGAGTTGGCCAGCCACCAAAAACTGAATCAAATAATAACCATTCTATAGTCATACGTTGAGTTATATTATAAAAACCGACTGTAAATATCGCGCTGTTTAAACTTATACAGTAATCCCCCTTAGAGTTATCTATAGGTTTTGACAGACTAAAAGTTTGTTCGCCATCAACCATTTCAAAAACGTGCGATTCCATTTTAATAAAACGTAACAAAATCTTCAAAAATCGCTTAAAATTTACCGATCGCCAAGTTAAAACTAATCTTTTTCCTCGATTATTGATTAAAGTGCCGTCGCGGTCTTTGATACTAAAGCAATAGGTTTATCTTATCGCCGCGAGTCTATGAGCGGTTAATCTTATACACTCGATAATCGTATTATCTCTTTTCGTTATCGGTATAACGTATAACAGGTGCGTGCTCCTTCCATTATAGAAATTATTAGACGTAGATAACTGATCGCAATGTAAAAATACTGTATCGATAGGCGTTGTATTATACAGCCCTACGTAATCTACGCCAAAAACTAATTTTTTTTCTGATATCCCCAACAATTGTTTAATGTTTTTATCAAAGCGTAGAACGTTATTTTCTTCCGTTATATAAAAGGATATCTTTTTATTAAGTTTATCTACAGAGACTTCTAACCAAACTAATTTACTAAGTCTATCTCCGATCCAATCTATATCGTAATATCCGGCCGGAATATCAATGTTTCCATCCGTACTACCCGTTTTTTGCCCCGTGTTTGGATCGATTTGATTTATAAAATAGAGAACTTCGCTATTACTAGGTATATTATAAAACCCCGCGGTAAATATCGCGCTGTTTAAACTCATACAGTAATCCCCCTTAGAGTTATCTATAGGTTTTGATAAATTAAACGTTTGTTCGTTACCGATCATTTCAAAAACGTGCGATTTCATTTTTAATCTTATTTAATTATAAATAAGATTAAAAATGAAATTCGCTCAACTTGTGAAATTTTTAGACGTTAATAATCAAATAATAAAAAATGCTAGTGATGTCGCGAATCTAGCTGTAGGTCACGACGATACGCTCTACGAGCGTAGCTACGCGAGTACGAGCGTAGCTACGCGAGCACAAAGCGTTGAAATTCGCCGGAAGTTTACCCCGTTGAACATGAACTTGAGTCAACCTAACATCATCGTAAACGCTAACACGAACGCGAGTTTTAATATGAATTTCGCGGATATATTTAGCGCTTATGAAATGTCCGATATAAAAAACGACGAAGCGGTGGAACGTTATGCATGACGTTTTATCAAAATCAACTCAACTTTGCATTTTGGTGCGCAACTTCGGGTTGCGGTGTAGGACTAGACTTATTTCTACATGAAAACCCCGTAATATCGGCTTTATTCAAGTTTCACGTATATTTCACAATCAGAAAGATACTTTACTTTCTAAAATGCCCAGTTCCAAACGACGATGCATTCGACGATCTAAACAATAGCATCGATCACGGTGCTTATACCAATACTTGTCGAAGCTTTCAAGTCGATCCAAACGTGAGTTTTAAACAGACTGCAGACTTAACTTCTGGAGGATTAGGTACGGCGTATTATTACGATAATTCGGAGTCGCATAGATATTTACCAGTACCAGGTAGAAATTATGACTCTATCGAACTAGATAAGAGTAAGTTTAACTATGGAGCCACCAATATGGGATTTAGAGAGTCGGGCGATGCGTATCATTTTAGTAGATATACAGTCTCGTGGATCAGACAATCCGCGGACGTTGTACGACTTGGCTTTAGAAAGTTTATACGTCAGAAGAGCTCGTTTACCGACATCATCATCATCATCATTCTCCTTATCCATCATGGGGGATGTAGAGCCGCCCAGACCAAACGATCGAATGCAGACTGCCAAAGCTGTTGTGCTTGTGTTTTGTGGTCAACTTCCAGCTGGCGCACCCAGGTGTTGCGTGGTCGGCCCCTGGGTCTCCTCCAGGAGGTGTCAGGGGGGAGTCCCCCTCGTACGTCGACACTCAGCTTAAGGGCGGCGTGGGCTGGCGTGTCATCCGGCAGCCGTCGGATGTGGCCAAAGAGGGAATGACGCCTTCTTGAAATTGTTGCACAGATGTCCTCAAGGCCAGTGGTCTCCATAATAGTAATATTGGTGACGAAGTCAGACCACCGGACACCGAGGATGCGCCGTTGGCACCGCATGTTGAAGGCTTGTAGCCTTCGCCCATCCTCAGTTAGGAGCGTCCACGTCTCCGACCCGTATAGTAAAACAGGAAGGACACAAGTCGTGTATATCCTCATCTTGGTTGAGACGTTGAGGCGTTTGTTCCGCCACACCCGATCCAGTTGGCCGAAGGTTGATGAAGCGAGGCCTATTCGTCGGAGAATGTCAGGCGATGAGTAGCCCGAGGAGTTGATGTCGCAGCCGAGATACCTAAACTTCTCTGTGATTTCGACAAGCTGACCCATAACAGTAGCTGAGGCAAGTGGCGGACCGACACCAGTGCAATTCTGGATCTTGGTTTTGGCCCATGACACGTGCATCCCCATCGTCCCGGCTTCTTCCTCAAACCTCTGGAGTGGAATAGGCCACTGACTGGGTTTTCCTAAGAACAGAGCGGCGTCGTCGGCATAGTCCAGATCTGTGAAGGACTTGTCTCCAACTGTTATTCCAAAATCTGACTGACAGCGGCTGAGGATCCAGTCGATGGCACAGCAGAATAAAGTTGGGGCGAGGATGCAACCCTGACGGACACCTGAGGTGGTGACAAAGGGGGTTGAGACATCATCTCCGACACGCACGGTGGAGGTGCTTCCCTCGTGCAAGGCCTGAATCAGGTGAAGCAAGAATGGTGGGACTCCGATAGCTTTCAGGGCCTGCCACAGAGCATTCCGATCTACCGAGTCAAAGGCTGCCTTGATGTCTACATATGCAACATGAAGAGGTCTCCCGAACTCGCGGTGTAGTTCCGACAGAAGTCGAAGAGCAAGCACTGCATCCATTGTTGATCGGCGCTTTGTAAAGCCGGACTGCTGGGGGCGACGGTCACGGGTGAGTAGTGGTTCGAAGCGAGATAACAGGACGTGGCTGAAAACCTTTCCGGGAACTGACAGCAAAGTGATGGGCCTGTAGCTGCTGCACTGATTCCGATGACCCTTTCCTTTGTAAACTGCAGGTACTGGATTGGATGCCCAAAGACAATTTGAAAATATAGTAGAAGGCGTTATAAATAGCCCTACGGATCTAGAAGCTTCTATAACCAGATTTCAAGATTCTTTACAGTACGCTAGAAGCTCGTTAAACTTTGTGATAAGCCCCGGATTATACTTGATTCCATCAAATATGGAGCTTTTAGTCAGTATTCATCAAGGTTATAATAATAATATACAGATAGCTACGCCAGATTCATCGATAGGATTAAATATCAATTTGAACTCAGACGTACCTCAACCGCCAGAGCCAGACGTACGCCCTACGAGCGTAGCTACGCGAGGACCCCCGTCACCAACTCCTGCACTACCCCAGCCCACTTTAGACCCACCAACACCCCCGCCATCAACCCCTGCACTACCCCCGCCCACTTTAGACCCTCCAACACCTACACCTACGCCACAAACCCCGCCGCCAACCCCTGCACCACCCCACCCTCTCCTATAAAAAAGAGTCGTACAGTAACCCAGCAGAATTTAGACACTTTAGAAAATTTAGACCCGCCGCCAGACTCGCACGAACAAGAAAAAACTGCTTTAGTCGTTGGTTTAATGGCCGCTGCTGGGGTTGGGTATCTAGCTTACGATATTTTACGTAATTGAAGAAGGTGGTAACTCAGTATCTGATGGAACGACCATTAATTCTTTCGTAACGAACGATCTCTTGGGACCATCTTTATAGCCAGTACAATGCGGGCTGCCCAGGATTCGTGGTTCTTTTGTTTATCGTATACATTTCTAAGCTCCAAATAGGATCGGTAGCTCTTCTTCTAACGTCTTTTTCGAGCTCTCCAGGAGCGTAAAGATATCTAACGATATCATCATTTACGCTTAAAAGTTGTTCCGGACTCAAGATCCCCGAAGAACTCAATTGTCTTATTTCTAACTGAGACATAGCCAATTTAGGAGTTAACGGTTTGCCTTTCATAGTCGATATCAATCTAGTTTCTTCGTCGTTAAACGCTTTTATAACATCGGGCAATCTTTTTACCCACGCTCGGTAGGCTCTAACATTTCTTGAGCGTATTGATGAGTACGATTATATCTTTCTACTATACCTTGAGCTCTATGATTACCAACCTCGCCTCTTTGTACTACTACTTGTCGAGTCCGCATCAAAGTATTAAATTCAGCCATAAATTCTGTACCGGGGTCTACTTTTATAGTTTTAGGCCAAGACAAGGCCGATCTTTTGTAAATCTTTTTTAGTGCCTCTACAACTTAAGTACTCGTTCTATTCATCAAGGGTTCAGCTTCTTTATATCGAGTGGCCACATCAACAATCGTCAACGCGTATTTATAAGTTTTTCGTCTAACTACATCGTGAGGTAGATATAACAGATCCACTTGATGCATTTCATTGGGTAATCCTATAACCTTATTGAGACTCGTAGGTCTCGCTACAGAACTGGGGGCCGTAAATAAATTCGCCACATGGCTTGTTTTCTTAACCAATTTTTAACGGCTGACTCGGGTACATTGGCTTTTAACGATAATTGTTTTTATGGCGCCTGCACCTTTCCAATATCCTCTAGGACTGTAAAATATTTTACTTAATTTTGTTTCCATTTTATTAACGACTTATTAAAAATGGTGAGTCTTTTAATTATGGGTGCTGGAGCTATAATAAGCGCTGTGGCATTTAGCGGAACGAGCTTCGCATTTTCTAAGATAGGGAAAGGCGGTGCGGACGAAGAACGTAAACGACATGATTTGGCTTTAGAAAGATTAACTGAAGCTAAACAAGAGTGGGTGGAACAAAGAACGAAGTATCTGGATTATCTAAACGATCGACTACATAAAGAAGCC
This sequence comes from Hippasteria phrygiana, assembly GCA_037893225.1. Lineage (NCBI taxonomy): Eukaryota > Metazoa > Echinodermata > Asteroidea > Valvatida > Goniasteridae > Hippasteria > Hippasteria phrygiana. The sequence continues at coordinate 86,620 of JAZGUH010000741.1, read as the reverse complement.
AGGGCTCAAAAAGCATTTAAAAATGTAGATGAGGCGTTGAGAGAATATAACGAAGTAACCAACGAAGACTTTTGATTACCTCGCGAACCTGTATTGTCGGACTTTTACGTACCGAGCGAAGATAAAAAAGATGGTGAAATTGCATTTATCTTAGGAGGCACTGCTGTTTTAGGTTATTTAGTTGATAAATATACAGTACGATTAGCTTTTAATATAGACTTAGAATCTGAAGGCACTGGCGCCGATGATGAAAGAACTCTATATTATAACGTCGCACGAAATTTAATTAGTAGCGTAAGAGTCAAACTAGAAGGTAAAGATTTCGTAGCGTTTACGAGTTCTGATGTATATAACGCGTATAAAGACTTGTGGCGACCAGCCAGTGCAAACGATGCATATCGAGGACTCAAAACTAGTAATGTTACAAATGTCAGAATCGGCGCTAGTGATGGGGATGCTAGCGCGAATGATGGAAAAGACAAAGCGATAGCCAATGCTTACGGTAGCCGATATTACATTCCTCTAGATTTTGAAATGCTTACGGATCATCAACCTTTTAGTCCATCGACGCTCAAAGATAGACTAACTTAATATGAATTTACATTTAACGATCACGCGAGCGTAGTAAAATCTACCGATACTAACGCTAAGTATACAATTTCGGGGTTAGATCTCGAGTTTGAAACAGTGACTAATAAAACATTGGCCGATAGTATCAGACAAAAATATCGAGGTAAAACTCATTTTCTATATGAAAAAGTTCAAAGATATACGGTTGTAAAGTTAAACAAGTCCGATAATACTTGGATCATTAATCTTAATCAAGCCGTTAGGAGTCTCAAAGGTATACTACTTTTATTTAAAGAATCGAGTGAAAAAGATCCTCAAATTTTTTATAATCCAAAGATTGAAAAAGTAGACGTTACGATAGAGGGTAAGCCAAATCAATTGTATAGTCAGGGTATGAAGCGTTATCAACACTGGGATGAGATTACCAAGTTTTTCGGTGACTCTAATACAGAATTTGGTGCTGGTGTGTGCAAAGACTTAGACTTGCACGATATGACGCTAGGAGATTACTTAAGCACTAGTTACGGTCTTTGGCTAGATACGAGGGTGACGGATGATAATAAAAGTCACGGTTCTGGTAGGAAAATAGGAGACGTAGGTGGCGGTATTTCTCTTCATTTAGAAAGAGAGGCTGAGACAGCTGGTGAACTATCGTGTTACGTTTTCTTGGTGATGGATGGTCAGTTGGTTCTCGAAGATGGAAGATTTAGCGGTAGTTACTCTTAAAATACAAAGAGTAAAAAGTATCTACCTTACTATAAATAAGCATGTTTCCAAAGACACCACACTGCGCCCTAATATGCGGTAGGACTAATTCGGGTAAAACTAAATATATTTTAGATCTATTAGAAACTGAGTATAAAGATCACTTTGAAAATATTGTAGTTATTTGTCCTACGCTATCGAACAACAAGACTATCGCGAGAGACTTTGGTTGTGGTTAGATCCTGAGATATACCTATGCGATTTAGAGGTAGAAAAGGTGTCTCTCAACGAAGCTTTAGAATTTTATAGAGCTCGATTTAAAGGATCGCACGTTCTATTTTTGATAGATGATTGTAGCTCGGAACAAGAAATAAAATATCGTAAGGCGGCGTACTCGCGTAGCTGCGACCGTAGGGGGTACGGGAAAAATACTTGCGTTTTAACCAAATTGGCGTTTAGCGGTAGGCACGACAATCACTACTGTTGGTTGATGACTCAAAAGTATAATTGCGTAATGACGGATTATCGAGCTCAAACTGCATTTGTCGTATTGTTTTATTGCAAAGATAAAAATAGTTTCGATCAATGTCTCGATGAAAATGATGCGGTGCCTTTAGAAGAAAGATCGAGAATTAAAAAGATTTTAAGAGATGTACCTTTTAGTAAATTATTGGTAAAAACTGATCCTCCAGTCTGTTGGTAGTTGATCTACAGTTATCTATAGATCATCTATCAGATATCTAACAGTTATATATCAGTTCATCTATCAGTTCATCTAATAGTCATCTACGCCCTACGAGCGTAGCTACGCGAGTATAGATGAACTACGCCCTACGAGCGTAGCTACGCGAGTATAGACAAAAATGATCTAGTCATCTATAAAATATGATAGAATATCTAGACCTATTGCTAAAACTAGTACACTGTAAACATAAGTTAGTCATTTTGACTAATAAAAGTTAGTCCTGCCCTATGTCTGAAAGGACCAACTAAAGTTAGTCATCAAGCCAGATGACTAATATTTATTAGTCGAATATTAGTCATAAGTTAGTCAAATGGACTAACATTTATTAGTCTTCTGATTAAATCCAACTGGTGTCTGAAAGGACTAAACGTTAGTCACCCGACTTTTCCAGTTAGTCATTCAAAATGATGACTAATCACAATAGTCATGTGACTAAGGTTTTATTTCCTGTAAAAACAAAAGAAAATGAAGCAAGCGAGTCATAATCTTTTCAAACAGTCTTATTGCAATGCAACCGGATTTGAATTAAAGAATATAAAATTCATGTTGCCACAAATTGTAATTAAATGAGGAAAATAGAACCTGTAAATGAAATCCTGTCATCACTGGCAAGATTTTTGTTTCCAAACACAAAGCAATTTTTACAGATTTCAGTAAATTACTAAGTATGATTGTTGACACTTAATACTCATGAGAAGTAAATGAAACATTGTGAATTAAATTCTGCTGTCCTTGGCAAGACTTTTGTTCCTTAAAAATATGCTTAGGGACTAGTATGATTGTTGACACTGATAAAACAAATTTGTCTAACCTAAAGATGGTTTCTTACTCAATTTAATAACACTAATTCCAACTGAATATTTTTGGCAAGAATTTAAGAATAAAATTTAGGAAAACACATAGATAAAGTATGGAAGGTTTGAGGTAACACCATGTATGGTGGCCCTGAAGGGACATAATCGGTCGCGAATATTGTTTGCGACTTATTTATTCATGCAAATTGTTCATGACTGGTCGTGAATTTTGTCGCAAATATTTTTTTAGTAGCTTGGAGGGTATTTCACCGAGCGGGCAATTAGAGGGCGTTATTACATACAATTCACGCATTATCATGGTCAATGATGGCCGTTGCATACTATAGCATGCTCCATCGTATGTTCTATCAAAAACTTCAATGGAGATGATGATGGAGAATTCAGATCGCGAAAAATATTCAGGACCAGTCAAGAATAAATTCACGACATCACAAAGATATTCACGAATGATTATGTCCCTTCAGGGCCACCATAACCATGTAAAATTAATCTCTTTTTGAGTTGTGTAGTTCTGAGAGGAACCAGTTTTAACTTAACGTTTCAAACAGTATGCTCTGTTGTCTGTTCATCATCAGAAGACTGATGACGAACAGATAATACTGTTTAAAACGCCAAGTAAAAACCAACAAGTAAAAAAAAACGGTTCTTCTCAGAACCACACAAATAGAAAAAAGAAAAATTTTACATGGTGATACCACAACCCTTCCATACTTTGTTCATGTCCACCATGCAAACCTTCAAGTCCCATTTAACACATAATATGAATGCACGATAAAAAGTCCAGGCCTAGATTTTTCTGAGACTCCTTTCTCCCTCACTCGGGGTACGAACAGTTCCAAAGGATATTATCTAGTACATGTAGGTTCGAGTTCCAGTCCAGGTGTCAGCTTCTCCTAAAGAGGACAACTCATGTCATTTCTTAGACCAAAAGCGGGAAAAAATTCTTCCTCCACAGCCATGTCGTTACAGATGATCCTGCTCAGAGGGAGGATGGTTCACTGCCCTGAGCCTGCATTATTGGGTACATGTAGCTACAACACAGTTGCTCTGTTGGCTCTAGGCTGAGGGGTCGACTGATAATCAACTTGTGTCGTCTCTTAGACCAAATGGTGGGAAAAGATTCTCCCTCGACAGCAATATGTCGCTACAGATGATCCTGCTCAGAGGGAGGATGGTCCACTGCCCTGAGCCTGCATTACCGGGTACATGTAGCTACAACACAGTTGCTGTTGGCTTAACGTCTGAGAGCAGGACCGAGAACATTTTGCTGGCAGAATCAACTCGTGTCGTCTCTTAGCCAAATGGTGGGAAAAAGATTCCCCTTCACAGCCAAGTCACTGAGGATGATCCTTCTCAGGGAGGTGTGGGGGGGGGGGGGGGGGGGGGGGGTGGTTCACTGCCCAGAGCTTGCACTACCAAGTAGCTAGTGAGCAGTTCCTCCGGTGGCTTTTGTCTGGGAGCAGGACTGAGAGCTTTCTGCTGGCAGAATCCTTCCACAACTTAGCTTGGAGATCTCGTCACAGTTGTGGAACACCTGAGAGTAAAATAAAATCATAGACAAATGGCATGTTATACATGTTACTTTGAAAAAAGTTAGCATACAAATGCCATACATGTAGCCAAGGCCAAGTAAAAAAAAATGTTTATTGTGCAGGTTTTTTTTTTTAAAGGAAGGAGGCACTTTTTGATTTAAAGATGGCCGCCATTCCTTTTTAAAATTTTTACCAACCGTAGGTTTTTTAACAGTTCAAATTACAAAAAAGGAAGAGACATGCTGGACAACAGAATTTACAGCAATTTTAATCATTTTAGTAAGCTTGTATAATTTTCTGATGGATCGGTTGACACTTTTGGGTTTTTTTCACTTCATTTAGACAATGATAAAAACCATGTGAACAAAGCCTAATTTTTTTACATAACCGAGCATATTATACTGCCAAATTATGTTTATAATCCAAACTGTGCCGTGGTGTAAAAATACCTCATCCATATGCTGATTATGAATGTCAGACTGAGACAACTGGACTAGTGCAACAACTATCATTTACCAACTCGTCCGTTGAGACTTTGACATGGAGACAACTTGACTGTGCTAGGCATATTCTTAACAGACAACTAGTCTTTTATTATGCACAGACAATCAAGTTGTCTATGCATAATGATTATCATGTGCATGTATCACATGTGGGAGCTCGGACAACTCGACCGTTGGCCGACTAGACTCGAGACAACTGGACCGCCTTCGCATCAAATAGGAATTTAAGTCGTCCGTTGAGAGTTGAGACAAGTCGTCCCTTGAGACAAGTCGTCCATTGAGACACGGACGACTTGGTAAACGTTCGAGTCGGCCAACGGTTGAGTTGTCGACATCCCACATGGGTCCAGGTATGCATATTACAAACACTCAAGATCCCCCCCCCCAAAAAAAAAAAAATTATTTGGGAGAAAATAAACAAGCCCAAAATGCGCATATCAATAAACCGATTTTGGGTCAACTCGTACCCCCGGTCAACTTGTACCCACAGTCAACTCCCTAGCTCTCTGTGCATGATTTAGTATTTAATAAGTTTTCATATATGCCCACTGTCTTTTTAATATTTAAAACTTCATATCTTTTTTTTCTCAGAAACTGGACGACTGGTAACGGATAACTGTGCGAACATCTTTCATGGAGAATGTCGCATTATTTAGGTTTTTTTTGCATTGTTTGAATTATTATCTGCTTTCGTTTTAATATTCTGAATGATACTTTCTTATGCTACTCCCTCTCCTATTTTTAGATAATTCATAATGATTGACTTTTCGATTTGTGTACATAACGTCCAATCAATTACCATGAAAAAACAAAAACAAAACGAACCCATTAATTAAGGTTTACCAAATTACCGGGTTTTTTAATGTACAAAAAAAGAAAAAATGGGTACGAGTTGACTCGGTACGTACGAGTTGACTCGGTACGTACGAGTTGACTCGGTACGTACGAGTTGACTCGGTACGTACGAGTTGACTCGGTACGTAAGAGTTGACTCGGTACGTAAGAGTTGACTCGGTACGTAAGAGTTGACTCGGTACGTAAGAGTTGACTCGGTACGTAAGAGTTGACTCGGTACGTAAGAGTTGACTCGGTACGTAAGAGTTGACTCGGTACGTAAGAGTTGACTCGGTACGTAAGAGTTGACTCGGTACGTAAGAGTTGACTCGGTACGTAAGAGTTGACTCGGTACGTAAGAGTTGACCCAACTGTGGTTGGAAAGATTTTACTTTAAGTTTAATACCCCCACCAAAATCTTGAAAAGTAACCAACCCTCCTTGACAACAACTGTCTAAACATGTGGCACAACCTGTTATTTCAAGATTTATTTCAGCAAAATCTGTACAAACTTAGGAAAAAATCAACATGTATGTGCACACTTTGGAGTGACTATACATGGTGCCAACTGCCAAGAACTTCTAGTTCTAACACAGAAAACAAAAAATGTTTCCCCTATATTGCACTAAAATGTCTCAACAGAATTCTCAAAATTAAAAGTTGTGCCAAGTGTTTATTATATAATTATGAACACAAATGGATGGTTATTTTCCAAGATTTGTTGTTTCTAACCGATTTTGGTGGGGGGGTATTAAAGTAAAATCTTTCTGTTTAATATCCGTTTATTTTGTATTATAACACCCTACTACATGAGAGTACTTGTAGACCTAGAGCATACGCAATTTTCCATTGCATAAATGAATCACAATGGATGAGCACTACACAGTTTTCATGACAAAAATTACAATCGTAAAAAGATTTAGGCCTTACCTGAGATCCAACAGCTCCAAAGCCGTATCAACAGGAACAGGATTTACCAAACATCAGGATGATTTCAACAGAATTCTCGTATTAAATACTGGTTATGCGAAACGCAGCTGCACTGACAGAGCACAACGTACATTTACATGTATACGCTGTCCGTTAGAAAAAATGGCGGCCCTGCCGATTTTTTTTTTTAGCGCGCGGTATTGCGGACGTGGTTTTAATCACTTTCGTGTTACTAGTTGTTTTTAGTCAAAGAGCTAAGATAGTGTTCTTAGTCACACCAAGGTCACACGACGAATCACCGATTCGGTGAAGGCGACGTATTTAAGCCATAATTTGTAATTTTTTACATTGATTCAAATAAAATAATAAATAATTCGTCAAACAATCCACAAGGGATCAACAGTCTGTTTAAAGAATAGTCTGGGTAATGAAAAGTGTCATCATTTATTCAAGACATACTGCAAAAATGCTTCAAATCTATACAATTTGAAAATCAACGCTATTTTTAGTGCAAAGAATTTAATCCCGGCAAATTTCACTAAAAAGCAATGGAAAAAAAAAAGTTTTGCTCAAATTGCGTGACTGATTTTTATTAGTCAAAATATCAGCAATGACTAACGTAAACTGGTCAGTGTTTGCCTTTACGTTAGTCCTGCGTTGATTAAATTAGTCATTTAGGCTTGACTAATCTAAATTAGTCATTTTGACTTATTTATCAGCCAAAATGACTAACTTATGTTAACAGTTAATAGCCATCAACTTATCTTTATTTTCTTACGATTATATGTCTTGTAGAAATAAGATAAAAAAATATAGTTCTATTTTAAATGAGCAAATCGATAGAATCTTTAAGCACGTTATCTCAAGAACCCAAGGTTCAAAGTGTAGCTGCTACGCCAATAGGGCGTAGCTACGCGAGTACGAGCGAGTCTCCAGATCTTAAAAGTTGTGAAAATAGACTTTTAGGTGTAGTTGCGGGTGGTGATTCAAAAAAATATTTCTGTAAAGAATACTCCGTTCATGAAATAGAAAATTTAACTACGGAAAAACAAGAAAAGTTGTATAAAAAATACGAAGCCAAATTAGGTAAAGAAATGATAGTCAGTTTGGGAGGTTGCGTGTTGACTCTTTACGCAAAAGCTTTAGGCGTGACTTTGCCGCTGGCTTCACCATTCGGTTATAAACTTTGTTTAGATTCTGAAGAAGCCCTCGTTAATGACTTAGAAAAAGATCCTGTTATTTCTAGCAGTATGTCCAGTTTACTTTGCGAAGTGCATTACAATTATGGGGTTTATTTATCTCCTTTGGTGGCTATGTTGATCACGACTAAACATTTACGAATAATAGTATTACAAATAATAGTAGTATTACTATAAAAGATGAATCCAGAAACGACAACGACGGATCAAGTAGCAGAGCCTCCTCAAGAGACTCCTCAGCCTCCTCAAGAGACTCCTCAAGAGCCAATATCTAGAGTCACTAAAAAAAGAGTAAAAGATCCTAAAAGAGTAGAATTAGGAAAGAGACTGGCCGAAAGAAACAGAAAGATGAAAGAACAAATAGAAAAAATGCAAAGTGTAGAGGATGAAACTCCTTGTCAAACAGTTACGCCGCTGATCTTCCCGAGCTGGGGAGTTGCGATAGTAGATTTGGCTATTTTAGGAATTGGAGTTCTCGCGCTTAAAAAGAATGCAGACGCAGCGGACGTTGCAGACCTACAACGTCCGCAAAAAAAAGTACACATTGCGAGCGTAACCCCTAAAGTTGAAGAACTATTAGAAATGGAATAAATAAAAAGTTAGTATTTAAAAACAAAAATAGAATGTTAGTACAAGTAAAATGGATACTAAGAACGTTGCAAATACTCTTTATCACGGCGCTGTGTTGAGTTTGTTGACCGTGGGTTATACTATGTTGAGTAAAAAACTTTTGAAAATTAAGCCCGCTGATTTAGGAAAGTTAGACGTAGAAGATACGGTTAAAATCACCGCTACGGTAGGTAGTGCTCTAGCTACTCAGACTTGGTTGGTGAGCCAAGGAGTAATTCCTCAGAATGTAGTAAATACTACGTAAAATATAAAAAATATACTACTTATTAAAATGGCTGAAGGTGGAGAATTTATACCTATGGATGACTTAGGTCGAGAAGACGAACAAAATGATGCCGATGACCAAGATTACCAAGATCAAGATCAAGACCCCGACGTTGATTTTGAAATAGAAAGACCGGCTGAGCCACAACCGCCTAAGACGATGCCTGAAGCTGGTGATATTATAGATAAACGTCGTGATATATATAAAGAAGGTTTAGCTAATAAATTGTATGGTTTTATGGAAGAAAAAGGCTTCATTAGATCAAAACTCATTAGTTATGAACTTTTTACTAAAGATAAAAAAGGTACTTACTTCGACGGTGTTAGATTGACTGATAAACGTTACCCCGATGTGTTTGTAGGTGACGCGACGTTAAGAAAAAACTTTAAAGAAAAGTATCCGTTTGGAAACTATAATACATTTTTTAAAGAAGATTTGGGTATATTAGCGGTCGATGAATATAATTTGCTAGATGCTGAAAAAACGATAGATGAAGCGTTTGATAAATACGTCACTCCAGAACGACAAGTTGAGATAGCTAACAGGCTGCACGATAACATAAAAGCTATACACGATAACATAGAAGGTATGAAGGGTCCAGTTATTGATCCTGATTATGATTCTGAAACCGGTAGATATACAATTCCTCCCCCTCAACCAAAAGGAGTAGATGCTCAAGCGCAAACTGTGGGGCTAAATTACAGAGAACTTGAAGGGTTTATACACAAAACTACAACTTATGAGCGGTGCTACCGAATTAAATTTAGCCGAACTGCATAAACTATACGACAGACGCAAGGAGATAACAAAAGCCCTCGACGTAGTAGAAACCGATAATGAGATGCAAGACTTAATGAAAGAACAAGACGATATTGAAGATGAAATAAAGGGTAGATTAAGTCACAAGCACGACCTTGAACTAAGCATGAATAATAAATTCGCTAGAATCAAAGAAACGATTAATAAAATATTAGAAAGAGATATCTCGCTACAGGAAAAGATTAGAATTCTGTTTCGAGAACAGGGTGTGACGGTAGTAAGTATATTAGCCGCGTTTGCTTTAGCTATAGTACAATCGTTACTTCTATAATAGCGGCTGTTGGTGGGGGTGGTGTGGCTGCTGCGGCGGTTGTTCCTGCTCCGACTCCGGTTCCGCCTAAGCCCGGAGGTAACGTGAAAAATTGGGTAGGTAATCATTTAAAAAACTTGTCCAATTTGCTAAAAAGCTCGGGGGTAAGTTATTAGCCGCTTTACCCGGTATTTTGGGTAGTATCGCGAGTTGGTTGTTTAATCTATTGAGCAAGAGTGTCGGTTGGTTGGCCGATCATGTGTGGGCTCTATTGGTAGGTGTTGGTACTTTGATTCTCGTATACATGCAAACAAATTAAAAATAATATACGACTTTATAAAATGACCGCAGAATCTACTTACCCTAAATTGCCCGATGTTCCGAGGGAAACGGACGAGTCTTCAGTCTTTAGGTTAAATAAAATCGAACGAGTGCAAAAAGAGATAGCCGCCGAGAGAGATAAGAGAGAACGGTTGCATAAAAAGTATAATAAAATTATTACCTGTTTATCTAACGCAGAGACCGTTATAGAATGTTTCGGAGCCGTGTCTGGCACCATAGGCATAGCCAGTGTTGTCGGTGTCATTAGTATACCTATAGGCGTGGTGCTAGAAGGCATAGCTATAGGATGCGTAGGTGTAAGTTTAGTATTAAAACGATTTAGTAAAAAGTTTAGAGGTAAAGCCAAGAAACACGACGAAATTTGAGTAGTAGCCGAAACAAAATTAAATACGATAAATGAATTAGTGTCTCAGGCCGTAGACGATGGTGATTTGCATTGATTAACGACGAATTAAAAAAGTTTTACGGAATGAAAGAAGCCATTAGAACTCAAACGAAAGCGAGAGAAGAGTCCGTTTCTAATCAAAAAGAAATAGACGATGAGGTCGAAAAGAAAGTTGTCGAGAGAATGGAGAAAGAAAAAAAGATCTTATCCCAAAACTTACAACTTGAAATTGAAATATGTAAAGAGTATGATAGTATATACGCCCTATGAGCGTAGCTACGCGGGTATAGGTGAGCCGCCTAATTATAAGAGTTTACAGCTTAGGCCTAGCGCTCCTTGCGAAAAATAGTTGTAGTTAGTTATACAGTAGATCTACATACGCGAGTAACAAAAGAATAACCCCTAATCTCTACTATAGAGGTGGGGGGTTATTTTTTGGCTATGTTATTTTGGGGAGAAAAAGTATGTGTGTGAACAACGAAAAAACTCTTTTTCATTTTCTGATTTTGTAGATTTTGTGCTAATTTTGGTGTATAGATATACAGCAAAATTTAGAGAAATTTAGATCTATTTTTAGACGATTTTTAGACGATTTTGGAATTTCAAAATTTCTAAAAATTTGGTGTATATACCTACAGCAAAATTGGGGAGATTTTTGAAATGAAATGGTATCGGCCCTCCCTATACTACTTGTGGGTATGAAAGTAAAATTTCTCTTTAGAATCGTGTCATCATATGGCACAACTTTTAATTGGAGGCTTTTGTTGGGGAATTTTCACTGCTAAATAGAGGGAAACAGTTTCTGTTCACTATACATAATTATTCTTGGCAGTGTATGGTCACAAATTAATGTACATGTACTACTGTGTTTAATACATACATGTACATGTAAATTTCTCTCTCATTTTCCACAAATATTTAGGAAATAAATCTTTAAATAATTTGTGCCACATATTTACACAAACAGGGTTGGTTATTTTCCAAGATTTCGCTGTTTCTGACCAATGCTTGTAGAGGTATTAAAGTAAAATCTCTTCTCGGAATTGTGTAATTACAATTTACATAGGGATTTTTCACTACTAACCGTGTTCACATACATGTACATGTAAATTTAAATTTCTGTCTCATTTTCAACAAATATTTAGGAGATACATCTTGAAATAACAAGTTATGCTACATATTTAGACAAGCAGGTTTGGTTATTTTCCAAGATTTCGCTGTTTTTGACCCATGCTGGTGTCGGGGATCAAAGTACAAGCTCTCCCATTTTTGAACTGCTTACCTGAACATATTGCTGTCCATGGTTTTCTGAGCTTGACTCTGCTGAAATCTCATGCTAAAATATTCCTTTTCCCAGGAACACAGTGCCAAGGCATAGAAAAAATAGTCTATTTCAGAGGTAGCAGCGCGAAATCAAGTTCACGAGTACTTGTATGGACTTCCCCAATCTTCTCGTAGAAAAGCACGGTCACGGATAGATCCTTATTATTGCAGACGTGTGTAGAAATTTGGGATGCTACAGCCTATACATTCTACATGATTAGAAAGTTAGCGAAACGTTTTGCACGGTTTCGGATACCACCGCCCACAGCTACCTTTGATTAGCGACTTGAAAAAGACTAGTATGCCACATTTAAGCCATGGTTATCTGCCCTTCCCAGAATTCCTTTGTGTTATATTGAATTTGGTCTAAATTTTGAAATGGCTATTTCTTACTTGAGTGAGCCACGATCATGAAATTTTGGAATTAGGTACAGAAAAATTCAATGTATACATTTTTGTAATCGGATTGACCCTTACATGCGTAAAAAAAAACCACATTTTTGATGACGTCACCATGACGTCACACAATTTTCGCTTTTTAGGGCATATCTTTGAGAAATACCAAAGCTATAACAAAAAGAATTTTGAAAATATCTTGTTTTGTTCGCTAGATATATTGAAAAGAATGTTACGATTTACAAAATTTCAAAATATAGCGACTTGAAAAAAGACTACAAATTAACCCCTTTTATAAACAACATGCACATTTAAGCCATGGTTATCTGCCCTTCTCGGAATTCCTTTGTGTTATATTGAATTTGGTCTAAATTTTGAAATGGCTGTTATTTCTTACTTGAGTGAGCCACGATCATGAAATTTTGGAATTACGTACAGAAAAATTCAATGTATACATTTTTGTAATCAGATTGACCCTTACATGCGTTAAAAGAAAATATATTGTTGATGACGTCATCATGACGTCACACAATTTTCGCCTTTTAGGGCATATCTTTGAGACATACCAAAGCTATAACAAAAAGAATTTTGAAAATATCTTGTTTTGTTCGCTAGATATATTGAAAAGAATGTTACGATTTTAATACTTCAAAAATTCAGCGACTTGAAAAAAGACTAGAAATCAACCCCTTTTATAAACAGCAAGCACATTTAAGCCATGGTTATCTGCTCGTCCCAGAATTCCTTTGTGTTATATTGAATTTGGTCTAAATTTTGAAATGGCTGTTATTTCTTACTTGAGTGAGCCACGATCATGAAATTTTGGAATTAGGTACAGAAAAATTCAATGTATACATTTTTGTAATCGGATTGACCCTTACATGCGTAAAAAAAAACCACATTTTTGATGACGTCACCATGACGTCACACAATTTTCGCTTTTTAGGGCATATCTTTGAGAAATACCAAAGCTATAACAAAATTGGGTACAGGAAAATTCAATATATACATTTTTGTAATCGGATTGACCCTTACATGCGTTAACAAAAAAACACATTTTTGATGACGTCATCATGACGTCACACAATTTTCGCAATTTAGGGCATATCTTTGAGACATACCAAAGCTATAAGAAAAAGAATTTTGAAAATATCTTGTTTTGTTCGCTAGATATAATTTAATGAATGTTACGATTTTCAAAATTCAAAAATTCATAAAAAATCACGTGATGACGTCATCATGACGTAAAAGTTCGGCATGCATCCTGAGCAGTTGGTCTAAGTGTCTGTTAAGTTTAAAGGCAATCGGCTGCATAAAAGTAGCCAAAGTGCCTGGCAGAAAGAAATCGTGTACAAATGCTATGGGCAAAAAGTCTGAAAAAGAAAAAAAAACTAGAGCTTTGGTGTTTGTGGACAAACACAGGGCTGTTTCGTTTGGGGGATTTTTGGTAGTTTGATTCTTAATTTTTGAGATTTCAATGGTGGATCAAAAAATCTCGTTTTACATTCATGGTCGTCTACGACAGGTCATGCAATCACGTAGGCTTATTCATTGATTGACCCTTACATGCGTAAAAAAAAACCACATTTTTGATGACGTCACCATGACGTCACACAATTTTCGCTTTTTAGGGCATATCTTTGAGAAATACCAAAGCTATAACAAAAAGAATTTTGAAAATATCTTGTTTTGTTCGCTAGATATATTGAAAAGAATGTTACGATTTACAAAATTTCAAAATATAGCGACTTGAAAAAAGACTACAAATTAACCCCTTTTATAAACAACATGCACATTTAAGCCATGGTTATCTGCCCTTCTCGGAATTCCTTTGTGTTATATTGAATTTGGTCTAAATTTTGAAATGGCTGTTATTTCTTACTTGAGTGAGCCACGATCATGAAATTTTGGAATTACGTACAGAAAAATTCAATGTATACATTTTTGTAATCAGATTGACCCTTACATGCGTTAAAAGAAAATATATTGTTGATGACGTCATCATGACGTCACACAATTTTCGCCTTTTAGGGCATATCTTTGAGACATACCAAAGCTATAACAAAAAGAATTTTGAAAATATCTTGTTTTGTTCGCTAGATATATTGAAAAGAATGTTACGATTTTAATACTTCAAAAATTCAGCGACTTGAAAAAAGACTAGAAATCAACCCCTTTTATAAACAGCAAGCACATTTAAGCCATGGTTATCTGCCCGTCCCAGAATTCCTTTGTGTTATATTGAATTTGGTCTAAATTTTGAAATGGCTGTTATTTCTTACTTGAGTGAGCCACGATCATGAAATTTTGGAATTGGGTACAGGAAAATTCAATGTATACATTTTTGTAATCGGATTGACCCTTACATGCGTTAAAAAAAAAACATATTTTTGATGACGTCATCATGACGTCACACAATTTTCGCTTTTTAGGGCATATCTTTGAGACATACCAAAGCTATAACAAAAAGAATTTTGAAAATATCTTGTTTTGTTCGCTAGATATATTGAAAAGAATGTTACGATTTTCCAATTTCAAAAATTCATAAAAAATCACGTGATGACGTCATCATGACGTAAAAGTTCGGCATGCATCCTGAGCCATTGGTCTAAGTGTCTGTTAAGTTTAAAGGCAATCGGCTGCATAAAAGTAGCCAAAGTGCCTGGCAGAATGAAAACGTGTACAAATGCTATGGGCAAAAAGTCTGAAAAAGAAAAAAAACAAAAAAAAACTAGACATGTTATGTGTTTGTCCCGTGGACAAACACAGGGCTGTTTCGTGTTTTTTTTATTGTGTTAGTTAGTCAAATGTTTATACAATAATTAACGTTATTGGATGTGTGAAGGATTGGTTTAAAGAAAGAAATCGAGTACAAATGTTATGGGGAATAGTGTAGCGAATGCTCCTTTAAAATGACATCACGTGACATGTGATCACTTCATAACGTCAAGTCAATGTTCACCTATAACACCCGGTGGCATACCTAGATACATGTTTCAACTTAATCGGACTTGTACTTTTTTTTATATATGGCTTCAAAAACTGCACCTTTAAGATGACGTCACGTGACGTGTGATGACATCATCATCATAATGTCATGTCAATTTTCGTCCATAAACCTGCAGACCTACCTGGATATTACATTTCAACTTAATCGAACTTGTACTTTTGTTTATATATGGCTTCAAAAACTGCCCCTTTAAGATGACGTCACGTGACATGTGATGACGTAATCATAACATCATGTCAATGTTCATCTATAACACCCGGTGGCATACCTAGATATTACGTTTCAACTTAATCGGACTTGTACTTTTGTAGATATATGGCTTCGAAAAAATGCCCCTTTAAGATGACGTCACGTGACATGTGATGACGTCATCATGACGTAAAAGTTCGCCACACATTGTGAGCAGTTGGTGTAAGTGTCTGCCGAGTTTAAAAGTAGCCAAAGTGGCCGGTAAGAAAGAAAACGTTTACAAATGCTATGTGCAATATTCTAGCGACTTGAAAAAATAATTTTTTTCATGACGTCATCATGACGTCACACAATTTGCGCTTTTTATGGCATATCTTTGAGACATACCAAAGCTATAACAAAAATAATTTTTAAAATATCTTGTTTTGTTCGCTAGATATATTGAAAAGAATGTTACGATTCTAAAACTTCAAAAATTCAGCGACTTGAAAAAAGACTACAAATCAACCCTTTTTATAAACAGCATGCACATTTAAGCCATGGTTATCAGCCCTTCCCAGAATTCCTTTGTGTTATATTGAATTTGGTCACAATTTTGAAATGGCTCTTATTTCTTACTTGAGTGAGCCACGATCATGAAATTTTGGAATTGGGTACAGAAAAATTCAATGAATGCATTTTTGTAATCGGATTGACCCTTACATGCGTTTAAAAAAAAAGATTTGTTGATGACGTCATCATGACGTCACACAATTTTCGCCTTTTAGGGCATATCTTTGAGACATACCAAAGCTGTAACAAAAAGAATTTTGAAAATATCTTGTTTTGTTCGCTAGATATATTGAAAAGAATGTTACGATTTTAGAACTTCAAAAATTTAGCGACTTGAAAAAAGACTAGAAATCAACCCCTTTTATAAACTGTAAGCACATCATAGCCATGGTTATCTGCCCTTCCCAGAATTCCTTTGTGTTATATTGAATTTGGTCTAAATTTTGAAATGGCTGTCATTTCTTACTTGAGTGAGCCACGATCATGAAATTTTGGAATTGGGTACAGAAAAATTCAATGTATACATTTTTGTAATCGGATTGACCGTTACATGCGTAAAAAACAAACATATTTTTGATGACGTCATCATGACGTCACACAATTTTCGCTTTTTAGGGCATATCTTTGAGACATACCAAAGCTATAACAAAAATAATTTTGAAAATGTCTTGTTTTGTTCGCTAGATATATTGAAAAGAATGTTACGATTTAAAAAATTCAAAAATTCAGCGACTTGAAAAAAGACTAGAAATCAACCCCTTTTATAAACAGCAAGCACATAATAGCCATGGTTATCTGCCCGTCCCAGAATTCCTTTGTGTTATATTGAATTTGGTCTAAATTTTGAAATGGCTGTCATTTCTTACTTGAGTGAGCCACGATCATGAAATTTTGGAATTACGTACAGAAAAATTCAATGTATACATTTTTGTAATCGGATTGACCCTAACATGAGTTAAAAAATAAAAAATTGTTTGATGACGTCATCATGACGTCACACAATTTTTGCCTTTTAGGGCATATCTTTGAGACATACCAAAGCTATAACAAAAAGAATTTTGAAAATATCTTGTTTTGTTCGCTAGATATAATTTAATGAATGTTACGATTTTCAAAATTCAAAAATTCATAAAAAATCACGTGATGACGTCATCATGACGTAAAAGTTCGGCATGCATCCTGAGCAGTTGGTCTAAGTGTCTGTTAAGTTTAAAGGCAATCGGCTGCATAAAAGTAGCCAAAGTGCCTGGCAGAAAGAAATCGTGTACAAATGCTATGGGCAAAAAGTCTGAAAAAGAAAAAAAAACTAGAGCTTTGGTGTTTGTGGACAAACACAGGGCTGTTTCGTTTGGGGGATTTTTGGTAGTTTGATTCTTAATTTTTGAGATTTCAATGGTGGATCAAAAAATCTCGTTTTACATTCATGGTCGTCTACGACAGGTCATGCAATCACGTAGGCTTATTCATAATCGTTTTGGAAATGTGAGCATACAAGGAGTTGATGACCATGATTATGTCATCAGACGTCACACATTTTTCACATTTATATTTAAGTGTGTATGACCTAAAAATATATTACAAGAATTATCAAAAATTGTTTAAAATTCATGTTAGATACCACGTTTCAACTTAATCGAACTTGTACTTTTGTAGATAGATGGCTTCAAAAACTGCCCCTTTAAGATGACGTCACGTGACATGTGATGAAGTCATCATAATGTCATGTCAATTTTCATCTATGAACCTGCAGATCTGCCTGGATATTACATTTCAACTTAATCGAACTTGTACTTTTGTTTATATGTGGCTTCAAAAACTGCCCCTTTAAGATGACGTCAGGTGACATGTGATGAAGTCATCATAACGTCATGCCAATTTTCATCTATAAACCTGCTGGCCTACTTAGATATTACATTTCAACTTAATCGAGCTTGTACATTTGTAGATATGGCTTCAAAAACTGCCCCTTTAAGATGACGTCACGTGACATGTGATGACATCATGATAATGTCATGTCAATTTTCAGCTATAAACCTACTGGGCTACCTAGATATTACTTTTCAACTTAATCGAACTTGTAATTTTGTTTATATATGGCTTCAAAAACTGCCCCTTTAAGATGACGTCACGTGACATGTGATGACGTCATCATAACGTCAATTCAATTTTTATCTATAAACCTACTGGGCTACCTAGATATTACTTTTGAACTTAATCGGACTTGTGCTTTTGTAGACATATGCCTTCAAAAACTGTGAAAGTATAATAAAGGTTGCATGAAATATACCTTAGATTTGTAGATATGTTTTCTTTGCGATTATAAGTATCGCACTTTGATGTGTTTTGGTACATGTTGGTTCACGTCATTATGGTCTTAATTTGGAGAATTAAAAACACAGAATTTTAAAAGGGAATCATTTACAACTCTATTTGTGGGGTTAGCACTGTACATGGTGTACAAATGATGTATATGCGCGATGCGCAGCTGTTCGAGTGGCAATTTTTTTTTCTCTAGGAAGGTTAGGGGCAATTACCATAAATGGGCGTATCTAGACCGCTATTACGATCAAGCATATTCATGATTAAGTTAATTTATATAATAAGCATCGCACGCATTATTCAGACAGCTATATAAGGTTGAAGTAAAAATATTTTCTCTAGCTACTGTTGTGGCTATATTGGTAGAACACTGAAAGCACTGTACTTTTTTTTATATATGGCTTCAAAAACTGCACCTTTAAGATGACGTCACGTGACGTGTGATGACATCATCATCATAATGTCATGTCAATTTTCGTCCATAAACCTGCAGACCTACCTGGATATTACATTTCAACTTAATCGAACTTGTACTTTTGTTTATATATGGCTTCAAAAACTGCCCCTTTAAGATGACGTCACGTGACATGTGATGACGTAATCATAACATCATGTCAATGTTCATCTATAACACCCGGTGGCATACCTAGATATTACGTTTCAACTTAATCGGACTTGTACTTTTGTAGATATATGGCTTCGAAAAAATGCCCCTTTAAGATGACGTCACGTGACATGTGATGACGTCATCATGACGTAAAAGTTCGCCACACATTGTGAGCAGTTGGTGTAAGTGTCTGCCGAGTTTAAAAGTAGCCAAAGTGGCCGGTAAGAAAGAAAACGTTTACAAATGCTATGTGCAATATTCTAGCGACTTGAAAAAATAATTTTTTTCATGACGTCATCATGACGTCACACAATTTGCGCTTTTTATGGCATATCTTTGAGACATACCAAAGCTATAACAAAAAGAATTTTGAAAATATCTTGTTTTGTTCGCTAGATATATTGAAAAGAATGTTACGATTTTAGAACTTCAAAAATTTAGCGACTTGAAAAAAGACTAGAAATCAACCCCTTTTATAAACTGTAAGCACATCATAGCCATGGTTATCTGCCCTTCCCAGAATTCCTTTGTGTTATATTGAATTTGGTCTAAATTTTGAAATGGCTGTCATTTCTTACTTGAGTGAGCCACGATCATGAAATTTTGGAATTGGGTACAGAAAAATTCAATGTATACATTTTTGTAATCGGATTGACCGTTACATGCGTAAAAAACAAACATATTTTTGATGACGTCATCATGACGTCACACAATTTTCGCTTTTTAGGGCATATCTTTGAGACATACCAAAGCTATAACAAAAAGAATTTTGAAAATGTCTTGTTTTGTTCGCTAGATATATTGAAAAGAATGTTACGATTTAAAAAATTCAAAAATTCAGCGACTTGAAAAAAGACTAGAAATCAACCCCTTTTATAAACAGCAAGCACATAATAGCCATGGTTATCTGCCCGTCCCAGAATTCCTTTGTGTTATATTGAATTTGGTCTAAATTTTGAAATGGCTGTTATTTCTTACTTGAGTGAGCCACGATCATGAAATTTTGGAATTGGGTACAGGAAAATTCAATATATACATTTTTGTAATCGGATTGACCCTTACATGCGTTAACAAAAAAACACATTTTTGATGACGTCATCATGACGTCACACAATTTTCGCAATTTAGGGCATATCTTTGAGACATACCAAAGCTATAAGAAAAAGAATTTTGAAAATATCTTGTTTTGTTCGCTAGATATAATTTAATGAATGTTACGATTTTCAAAATTCAAAAATTCATAAAAAATCACGTGATGACGTCATCATGACGTAAAAGTTCGGCATGCATCCTGAGCAGTTGGTCTAAGTGTCTGTTAAGTTTAAAGGCAATCGGCTGCATAAAAGTAGCCAAAGTGCCTGGCAGAAAGAAATCGTGTACAAATGCTATGGGCAAAAAGTCTGAAAAAGAAAAAAAAACTAGAGCTTTGGTGTTTGTGGACAAACACAGGGCTGTTTCGTTTGGGGGATTTTTGGTAGTTTGATTCTTAATTTTTGAGATTTCAATGGTGGATCAAAAAATCTCGTTTTACATTCATGGTCGTCTACGACAGGTCATGCAATCACGTAGGCTTATTCATAATCGTTTTGGAAATGTGAGCATACAAGGAGTTGATGACCATGATTATGTCATCAGACGTCACACATTTTTCACATTTATATTTAAGTGTGTATGACCTAAAAATATATTACAAGAATTATCAAAAATTGTTTAAAATTCATGTTAGATACCACGTTTCAACTTAATCGAACTTGTACTTTTGTAGATAGATGGCTTCAAAAACTGCCCCTTTAAGATGACGTCACGTGACATGTGATGAAGTCATCATAATGTCATGTCAATTTTCATCTATGAACCTGCAGATCTGCCTGGATATTACATTTCAACTTAATCGAACTTGTACTTTTGTTTATATGTGGCTTCAAAAACTGCCCCTTTAAGATGACGTCAGGTGACATGTGATGAAGTCATCATAACGTCATGCCAATTTTCATCTATAAACCTGCTGGCCTACTTAGATATTACATTTCAACTTAATCGAGCTTGTACATTTGTAGATATGGCTTCAAAAACTGCCCCTTTAAGATGACGTCACGTGACATGTGATGACATCATGATAATGTCATGTCAATTTTCAGCTATAAACCTACTGGGCTACCTAGATATTACTTTTCAACTTAATCGAACTTGTAATTTTGTTTATATATGGCTTCAAAAACTGCCCCTTTAAGATGACGTCACGTGACATGTGATGACGTCATCATAACGTCAATTCAATTTTTATCTATAAACCTACTGGGCTACCTAGATATTACTTTTGAACTTAATCGGACTTGTGCTTTTGTAGACATATGCCTTCAAAAACTGCCCCTTTAAGATGACGTCACGTGACATGTGATGACATCAATTATGATAATGTCATGTCAATTTTCAGCTATAAACCTACTGGGCTACCTAGATATTACTTTTCAACTTAATCGAATTTGTACTTTTGTAGATATATGGCTTCAAAAACTGCCCCTTTAAGATGACGTCACGTGGCATGTCATGACGTCATCAAGAGGTAAAAGTTCGGCACACATTGTGAGCAGTTAGTCTAAGTGTCTGCCAAGTTTAAAAGTACCCAAAGTGCCGGTAAGAAAGAAAACGTGTACAAATGCTATAGGCAATAATCTAGCGAGTGCCCCTTTAAGATGACACCACGTGACATGTGATGACGTCATCAGGACGTAAAAGTTCGGCACACATTGTGAGCAGTTGGGGTAAGTGTCTGCCAAGTTTAAAAGTAGCCAATGTGGCCGGTAAGAAAGTAAACGTTTACAAATGCTATGGGCAATATTCTATCGACTTGAAAAAAGAATTTTTTTTATGACGTCGTCATGACGTCACACAATTTTCGCTTTTTAGGGCATATCTTTGAGACATACCAAAGCTATAACAAAAAGAATTTAGAAAATATCTTGTTTTGTTCGCTAGATATAGTGAAAAGAATGTTACGATTATAAAACTTCAAGAATTCAGCGACTTGAAAAAAGACTACAAATCAACCCTTTTTATAAACAGCATGCACATTTAAGCCATGGTTATCAGCCCTTCCCAGAATTCCTTTGTGTTATATTGAATTTGGTCTACATTTTGAAATGGCTCCTATTTCTTACTTGAGTGAGCCACGATCACGAAATTTTGGAATTAGGTACAGGAAAATTCAATGTATACATTTTTGTAATCAGATTGACCCTTACATGCGTTTTAAAAAAAAATATTGTTGATGACGTCATCATGACGTCACACAATTTTCGCCATTTAGGGCATATCTTTGAGACATACCAAAGCTGTAACAAAAATAATTTTGAAAATATCTTGTTTTGTTCGCTAGATATATTGAAAAGAATGTTACGATTTTAATACTTCAAAAATTCAGCGACTTGAAAAAAGACTAGAAATCAACCCCTTTTATAAACAGCAAGCTCATAATAGCCATGGTTATCAGCCCGTCCCAGAATTCCTTTGTGTTATATTGAATTTGGTCTAAATTTTGAAATGGCTGTCATTTCTTACTTGAGTGAGCCACGATCATGAAATTTTGGAATTGGGTACAGCAAAATTCAATATATACATTTTTGTAATCAGATTGACCCTTACATGCGTTAAAAAAAAGAAGCATTTTTGATGACGTCATCATGACGTCACACAATTTTCGCTTTTTAAGGCATATCTTTGAGACATACCAAAGCTATAAGAAAAAGAATTTTGAAAATATCTTGTTTTGTTCGCTAGATATAATTTAATGAATGTTACGATTTTCAAAATTCAAAAATTCATAAAAAATCACGTGATGACGTCATCATGACGTAAAAGTTCGGCATACATTCTGAGCAGTTGGTCTAAGTGTCTGTTAAGTTTAAAGGCAATCGGCTGCATAAAAGTAGCCAAAGTCCCTGGCAGAAAGAAATCGTGTACAAACGCTATGGGCAAAAGTCTGAAAAAGAAAAAAAAAAAAAAGAAAAAAAAAGAAAAAAACTAGACATCTGGTACAGTGTTTGTGGACAAACACAGGGCTGTTTTGTTTTTTTGTGTAAAATTTTGTGATTAAAATGAAATTTCAAAAATTTCAAAAATCATAAAAAAAATTGACGATGACGTCATCATGACATCATTTCAGATTTTGCATGCCAGTGACAGTATCTACCTACCCACTACTTTTCATGACGATCGGACCTATCCTTATATGTGTTTTAAAAAAACACATTTTGGATGACGTCATCATGACGTCACACATTTGTTTCCCTTTTAGGGCATATCTTTGAGACCTACCAAAGCTATAACAAAAAGAATTTTGAAACTATCTTGTTTTGTTTGCGAGATATATTTAAAGGAATGTTACGATTTCAAAAATTTCAAAAATTCATAACAAATCACGTGATGACGTCATCATGACGTTACTTTGGATTTTGCATCCTAGTGACAGTATCTACCTTCCCACCAATTTTCATGACGATCGGACCCATCCTTATATGTGTTTTACAAAAGCACATTTTTGATGATGTCATCATGACGTCACACATTTTTTTCCTTTTTAGGGCATATCTTTGAGACCTACCAAAGCTATAACAAAAATAATTTTAAAAATATCTTGTTTTGTTTGCCAGATATATTTAAAAGAATTTTACGATTTCAAAATTTCAAAAATTCATAACAAATCACGTGATGACGTCATCATGACGTCATTTCAGATTTTGCATGCTGGTGGCAGTATCTACCTACCCACCAATTTTCATGACGATCGGACCTATCCTTATATGTGTTTTAAAAAAGCACATTTTTGATGATGTCATCATGACGTCACACATTTTTTTCCTTTTTAGGGCATATCTTCGAGACATACCAAAGCTATAACAAAAAGAATTTTGAAAATATCTTGTTTTGTTCGCTAGATATATTTAAAAAAAAATTACGATTTCAAAATTTCAAAAATTCATAACAAATCACGTGATGACGTCATCATGACGTAAATGTGCGGCATACATTCTGAGCAGTTAGTCTAAGTGTCTGCCAAGTTTAAAGCCAATCGGCAGCATAAAAGTAGCCAAAGTGCCAGTAAGAAAGAAAACGTGTACAAATGCTATGGGCATTTGGCTGAAAAAGCACAAAAAAAAAAAAAAGAAAAAAAAAAAAAGAAAAAAAAAAAAATCTTAACGAAAACAAGGGCTGTTTTGGAAAAGTTTCCAAAACAGCCAAAAAAAATCTTAACGAAAACAAGGGCTGTTTCGAAAAACTTTCGAAACAGCCAAAAAAAACGAGAGATGTGTGACTGTTGATGAACAGTACACATAGCTTTTCCGCTCTCCATTTTCTTTTTTTTTTACATGAAAGGAATTAAGGAATAAAGAGTAAGTTTAAAGAGTGAAAGTATTAAGAGTGAAAGTATAATAAAGGTTGCATGAAATATACCTTAGATTTGTAGATATGTTTTCTTTGCGATTATAAGTATCGCACTTTGATGTGTTTTGGTACATGTTGGTTCACGTCATTATGGTCTTAATTTGGAGAATTAAAAACACAGAATTTTAAAAGGGAATCATTTACAACTCTATTTGTGGGGTTAGCACTGTACATGGTGTACAAATGATGTATATGCGCGATGCGCAGCTGTTCGAGTGGCAATTTTTTTTTCTCTAGGAAGGTTAGGGGCAATTACCATAAATGGGCGTATCTAGACCGCTATTACGATCAAGCATATTCATGATTAAGTTAATTTATATAATAAGCATCGCACGCATTATTCAGACAGCTATATAAGGTTGAAGTAAAAATATTTTCTCTAGCTACTGTTGTGGCTATATTGGTAGAACACTGAAAGCTTTAGACTACAGAGGCCTGGGTTCGAATCCTCTGCCCGATTTATATTTCAAGGGAAAACACAACGTCTATTTATGACAATTGACCCTAACTTATCTCACTTCCGTTTTGGACCGGAAGGAAGGGTCACGTGACTTTGCACGTAATATAAAAAATGAAGACCCTGGATTATTCTATCGGTTCCCGTAAAAAGCAAAATCAGATCTCTCTCGATTGATTCTATATTGATTTTCAAAGATTAAACTTTCAAGTTGTAAGGCACTTCCGGTTTGGACCGGAAGGAAGGGTCACGTGACTTTGCACGTAATATAAAAAATGAAGACCCTGGATTATTCTATCAGTTGCCGTAAAAAGCAAAATCAGATCTCTCTCGATTGATTCTATATTGATTTTCAAAGATTAAACTTTCAAGTTATAAGGCACTTCCGGTTTAGACCGGAAGGAAGGGTCACGTGACTTTGCACGTAATACAAAAAAAAGAAGACCCTGGATTATTCTATCAGTTGCCGTAAAAAGCAAAATCAGATCTCTCTCGATTGATTCTATATTGATTTTCAAAGATTAAACTTTCAAGTTATAAGGCACTTCCGGTTTACACCGGAAGGAAGGGTCACGTGACTTTGCACGTAATATAAAAAAAGAAGACCCTGGATTATTCTATCAGTTGCCGTAAAAAGCAAAATCAGATCTCTCTCGATTGATTTTATATTGATTTTCAAAGATTAAACTTTCAAATTATAAGGCACTTCCGGTTTGGACCGGAAGGAAGGGTCACGTGACTTTGCACGTAATATAAAAAATGAAGACCCTGGATTATTCTATCGGTTCCCGTAAAAAGCAAAATCAGATCTCTCTCGATTGATTTTATATTGATTTTCAAAGATTAAACTTTCAAGTTATAAGGCACTTCCGGTTTAGACCGGAAGGAAGGGTCACGTGACTTTGCACGTAATACAAAAAATGAAGACCCTGGATTATTCTATCAGTTCACATTAAAGCAAAATCAGATCTCTCACGGTTGATTTTATATTGATTTTCAAAAACTAAATCTAGAAATCTTTGGTTGCTTGTAATCTGATACTTGATGACGTCATCGTGACGTCATTATCGGAAAACTCGAGAGCTATGTAAACTATGCTATCTGAAGCAGAAATCTGCATTATATCTCTTGCGGTTGATTTTTCAGCAAATTTTTTAGGTTTAAAGGTCTTTTCATTGCAACTTCCGGTCTGGTGACGTCATCAATCTTTCTCCACCTCAACTTGTTCTTAGCGTGAAGCCGATTACATACATCAATTATAGAGTGATTTCAGCAAACTTCGCCACACACATCGACCGATTATTCATTTTAAGCATTTTTCAACTTGCCGCTAGAGGGCGCTCGAACATTTTATGACGTCACAAATAATTTTTGTGTGAAGTACAACCTAGTCGGAGACCAACATCGTTGAAAGCAAGTTCCCATCTTTTTCCACTTTCAAATGATGAGGCACTTCCGGTTTGGACCGGAAGGAAGGGTCACGTGATTTGACGCACACGAGATCAAATAAAGATCCTGGATTATACTATCAATTCCCACAAAAATCAAGTTCCGGGCTCTCACGGTTGATTTTATATTGATTTTCAAAGATTAAATCTGCTAATCTTTAATTGCTTGAAATTTGATACATGATGACGTCATCATGACGTCAGAGTAATATGCACGAGTTCAGTACAGGGTCTGAGTGTATGCCAACTCTCATTAAGATTGAAGTTTGTTTAAGGGCAAAAGTGCCGATTAGAAAAAACGTGCATAAAGTTTATGGGGTTTTGGGGAGAAGAAGAAAAAGAAGAAGAAACTAGACATTATGAGTCTGTTTTAGAACAGAACTCATGGGTTTTCCGCTGTCCTGTTTGTTAGCTTTTGTGGTTACTGTGTGGAAGAGAAGATTTTGCTGGATAAATAATGATGTGATTAGTTCTTCTGTAATGGTTGGAGGAATAAATGATATTTTTTTTAGTGCATATTTGAAAAAATGAAGACACTTGCTTAGTCTATTTTTATTGCAAATGATTTGTGGCAAGTGCGAGAGTAAATTTGTGTGTGATATTACCGTAATGTTGTTTGTAGGTGTTAGAAGTAAAGGTAGCTTTTTGTATATTAAGCAATTTCTGAGGACACAAAACCTTACGAATATGTAGGTCTATAGGCCCTATACTTAATGTTTTTGTGACATGAAGATGTAGTTTGTGTGCATGTGGGTGTACAGGCATACATTGGGTTTATGCATATTTTGCATGCTGATATACATGTATATGGATCTGTTTATGGAAATTGATGCGAGGTCTTGAAGATGTTATGAGTTACATAATATTAAAGGTGTTAATTTAGAAGCTATTTTGTATGGATATGGACGTGTTATAGATAGAAATTGATGTGATGTAATGATGTGTCAGGTGTGAAATTGAGAAACGTTAAAGGTGGATCTTTTAAAGTTTTATTATGTTGATATAAGTGCATTTTGGTTCATATAATTGGTATGTACACAGACAGGGACGTATTATAGATATAAATGTTATGATTAGGTTATCATGTGTTATATATAAAACGTTTCATTTTGGAGGATCTATATTTCTGGAGGAAGATGTGCTATTGGTTTGATACTTGGTGTGAATATAGACAGGGAATTTTGTTTAATAGGTTTCATAGGTATACAGAGAAATATTGCAGAAAAATATGAATTAAAGATGATGTTATTAACCCAGCAAACATTAAACGTTTAAAAAACGTTTTGGTTAGGTTGTACTAGGTCACTTATGTGTTCGTCTTAAAGGTCTTTTTTAAAATTTGTATAAAATGTTGTTGTTTAGGTACAAATGGAGAGGTTTTTCCAGGACGTTTTAATAAAGTTTTGCGGATGTTAGAAAAAGTACCTACATGAAACGGTTTTTTGGGATGTTTGTAAAATGTTTATGGGATGTTAGAAAATGTATCTAAATTAAACGTTTTTTTGTGACGTTTGAAAAATGTATTTTCTGGAACGTTTAAGAAAATTTTGAAATTAAACGTACAGACAATAAACAAACCCTTAAAGTTGAGTTTAAGGCTGAATCCGACATTTTTTGCAATGTTGAATGAATATTTACAGATTCTTAATTGGAAATGATACTAGCGCATATATACCGACAATCTGGTATCTATATTTAAGTTGACGTTCTAAGAATGTTTTAGTTAGGATCTGTATAGGTTACTTACGTTTTTGTTTTGAGCGTTTCAGTTTACGTATAACTGGGAGGTGTTCAGTAATTTTTACCAGAACGTTTGCGTAAGGTTTTTGAACATTATAAAATTTACTAACATGAAATGTTTTTTGTGACGTTTGGAATATTTTTTGGAGGTATGAACTGACCAATCAGAACTGAGGAAATTTGTGTTTACAAAATCATGTGAAATTTTGGTGTTTAGCTAAAAATGAGACTTTTGTGGGTATAATGTGTAATTATTCAAACAATTTAACATAGAACTATGGATGTTGTGAAAATATGTGCTTTTGTATTTCAAAACTGTAACCGTTCATGGGAAAACTATGACTTGATGATAGTAGGAAAAGTTGAATATAAAGGTAAGTCACGACAATGTTTAGTTTGTATTGTGTAGTTGGTTATTGTAGCTTTGTATGTAGGCTTATATTGACGTTTTCGAACATAGGGAGACCGATTACCGTTAATCTTATATTATAGGGCGACCGGGTGTTTTAGGGCGACCGTTTACATTACCAACAATTACCGTCCAAATATAAGGAGTCAAATGCTAAAAATACGTTGGAAGAAAAAACCCCAGAATCGTGATAATTTGATTAAACCCTTGGTTTCTTACACTCGCAGGCCATTTAATTAAGAAACCAAATTTTGAAATTTTGAAATATTTTGAAAGGTGTTAGCAAAGCAAAGTTTCAAATAAATCGGAGAGTTTTTAAACACTTCAATGAAATAATTTTGTTGGACCATAGATGAAGGAACAGAAACTTCATCGATGGTTGGACGCAGCACACAATAATGACCTACGTCCGTCCCAAAAGGTATCAACTAATAATTATCAACCGATAGAGGGCGCTATTTACTTTCCATGGATCTTATGTATGCTAGTGACAATATCTACCTACCCACCAATTTTCATGTCGTTATGTCAACATGACGTCACATACGTTTTTATCTAAAATACATGCCGGCTCATCTGCATGTCACAATTGAACACAATCACACGTACGGTGTGTGTATATATAGGACCTTCAAAATGCACTTTTTTGATGAGGTCATCGGGACGTCACATATTTTGCACGACTTTGTGCACATAATACGCCATACTAAAGCTATTGCAAAAGGAATTGATTCAGACCCCAAGTTTCACAATAGGCACAAATAGACACAAAGGTATGCTTCCCTTCTCCAAATATTTTAACTGAGTGAATGATGCTGGGTAAATATTTTATTTTGCTTACTGAATTGATTCAATTTCGTTATTGGTTATGACCATCATCTTTACTTTTATGAAAGTCTGACATTTATCACAATATTTATCATCAGGGCTTTAGACACCATTTGAGAGAACAAAAATGTTACATATTTGTTTCAACAGAAAAATACATCAACTTTTGTTAGATTTGTTTGGCAAGGGGAACATGTAGTCCAACATAGCAACAAAATACAAATGATTGAATGAAATTCTCAATAATTTTTAATTCCACAATATGATGAGGCTATTATCGACACTTGCGGAGCCCGAGATGAAGATCAGCAATATATATAAAATGTACGGCTTGCTACCCGATCAGTAAATTAATTTTCTTATTATCGCATCACGTCTCATTCCATGTGCTGTCCTCAACAGCCTCGAAAATACTCAAAAGAGGGCGCTCGACTAACCTAACGGTCCCGAACTGCACTCGTGCAGTTTAAGACCGTTAGGTCAGTCTAGCGCCCTCTCTTAAGTATTTCTCCATTTGTGTAAGAACTTGGCACAACCTTTAATTTTGAGACTAATTGGGAATTGTTTGTGCAATACAAGGGAAGAAGGCTTTTGTTTTCTGTGAAATTAGATGCTCTTGGCATTGTTTATTTCTGCCTCATTAGTTTTCACTAATTTTGCTGACATGAATCTTGAAATAACAGGTTGTATGTTTAGACACATTTATCAAGGGGGGGGGGGGTTGTTGTTATTTTCCAAGATTTTGCTATTCCTGACTGATTTTAATGGGGGTATTGTGGTAAATTATTTCCAAGTTTCTATTTCAAACATCAAACTCTTTACGTACAATATGTGTATTGCACACGCACAAAGAAATAAAATATGCTGACAACGTGTGAGTTCAAATGATGCGACGTTATATGCACAGTGCGAAAACCTTTTTGAGATTGTGGTCTTATAACTGAAATATTATTTTTTCTACATGCTTACCTGAGCTGAATGTGGTTTTCTATGCGTGACTTCGCTGAAACTCCGTGCTAAAATGTTCTTTATCTCGCGTTCACAGCAAAGGAAGTGATGATAAGAACATTCACGTGTAATATTAACAAATGTGTACAGTATTTCCGCAATCTTAAAGCACGTTATGGTCACTCGAGCGCAAATTTGGACACTTGCACCAAAAGCCCTGTGTAGAAAAAGTGTACGAAGTGTTGGAGTTGAGGAAGTTTTTGAACCGCGGTTTTGAAACAAGGTTGCCAGGCCTGCTGCCCTCAGCATTGGTTTGTATACATGATCTAGCAATAGTAGTGTCTAAGTACGTGTGCGGCGTTTTCCTATTCATTAATTAAGTACGTCCGAAGACCCAACAAAACATCGGATTTCACCATTAAAACGACCACCAAAATACTAGATACGCCACTTGAGGAACAAGTGGAGTTCCATGATTAAGATAGAGGTACTAAGGTTCACCTACCATCCGGATAAAAAGTGAAATTTACCGTTCAATTCCGAGAGGCACATCGAGGAAAATCCATGCAGTCCGTACGCCATTGTATAATCATAGTGCAAGGAAATGGTATCCCTTGGCGCTCAAAGCTAGCTCCGTATACAAAGCACAGTTCCAAAAAGCACCGCAACAACACACAGGTTTACGCCAAACATGCACTGCTATATGATTTCGCTCGTACAGCGCAACTCCACACACAAGTTTACGTTGGATTGTAGGATAAATTAAGAACGTGCAACGCGACACCCATGGTTACACTGCCTTCCCAGAATTCCTTTGTTATCATATTGTTTTGGGGCTAAATATTGAAATGGGTATATTTTGACGCTGAAGTGAGCTATGATCATGGGAACTTGGAATTAGGTACACAAAAATACAGTGTATAAAACTTCTGAAGGTTTTTGTCATAAGAGATTGCTAAATATACCAAATTTTGACTTGAATTTAATGACCTCTAGATGACGTCATAATGACGTCATCGTAACGTCACATCAATTTTTTTATCTGTAACAAATCCTGGCACATCAGCATTAAGACTGCACCCAATCGGACTTACGGTTCTCTAGATATAGGACCTTAAAGTGTGCACCTTTAAGATGACGTCACGTGACCCACGATGACGTCATCACAACTGTACTTGTCAAAGCAAACATTTGCAACGTGGTCTTGGCCTGGATCGAGTTTGTAGTCAATCTGATCAATGACAGTGTAAGTTTTTGAGTGTATAATGAAATTTGAAACATTCAAAAAATCATAGAAAATCAGCGGATGACGTCATCATGACGTCACTTCGGATTATGCATGCTAGTGACCATATCTGCCTACCCACCCATTTTTGTGACGATCGGACCTACCCTTATATGTATTTCAAAAAAGCACATTTTTGATGACGTCATGATGACGTCATACATTTTTCACATTTATATGTAAGTATCTATGATCTAACGAACCTATTACAAAAAGAATTTCGAAATTAGCATGTTCAGTTGATGAGATATGGCTTAAGGGTTTAAAACTTTAAAAATTACTGCAAAATCGTACGATGACGTCATCATGACGTCACGTCGATTTTCATCTATAACACAAGCCGGTCCACCAACAAACCAAGTTTGAGCTCAATCGGACTTAGGGTTCTCTAGATATAGGCCCTTCAAAAACGCACTTTTGAGATGACGTCACGTGCCACGTGATGACGTCATCATGACGTCAGAGTAATATGCACGAGTTCGGTACAGGGTCCAAGTCTATGCAAACTCTCATTAAGATTAAAGTTTGTTTAATGGCAAAAGTGGCGGCGAGAATAAAACGTGTGCTTTGTCTATGGCAATTTTGATAGAAGAACAAGAAGAAGAAGAAGAAGAAGAAAAAAAAAATCAGAACAAAAACAAAGGGTTTTCCGAAAAATTTCGGAAAACCCAAAAAAAAAAAACCGGAACAAAAACAATACCTTTTCCGCAGGTATGCGGAAAAGCTAAAAAAAAAAAGAAAAAAAAAAAAATCTTAACGAAAACAAGGGCTGTTTCGAAAA
The DNA here is from genome assembly GCA_037893225.1 of Hippasteria phrygiana. Classification (NCBI taxonomy): domain Eukaryota; kingdom Metazoa; phylum Echinodermata; class Asteroidea; order Valvatida; family Goniasteridae; genus Hippasteria; species Hippasteria phrygiana. The sequence continues at coordinate 54,362 of JAZGUH010000741.1, read as the reverse complement.
ACTTTCGAAACAGCCAAAAAAAAAAAATCTTAACGAAAACAAGGACTGTTTCGAAAAACTTTCGAAACAGCCAACTAGATGTTTTTCGTCAATATGACGAAAAAAGCTGCTCCTCAAGGGTGTTTATGATGTGCATCGTATAAATCTATATATACTGTACTAGCACACATACAAGTAAATATGGCTCAGGTGAAAGTGTGGCCACATCCCGATATTTAACCCAATCGGAGCTGTATGTCTGTAGATTTAGGCCTTAGAAAAATCCGAGTTTAATGTGACGTCATATGACACGTGATGACGTCATCATTTCGTCAGTTCAATTTGCATCTATCACACATGATGGTCTGAGCACATACCGAGATTCAGCTTAATCGGACCTGTAGTTCTAAAGATGTAGGCCTTAGAAAAATGCACCTTAAATGTGACGTCGTATGGCACGGGATGACGTCATTACGTCAGTTCAATTTTCATCTATCACACATGATGGTCTAGGCGCATCCCGAAATTCAATCCAATCGGTATAGTTCGCTAGATGTGGGCTTTAGAAAATTGCACCTTTAATGTGACGTTATATGGCACGTACTGATGTCATTACGTCAGTTTAATTTTTGTGTGTAACACATGATGGTCTGGGCACATCCCGAGATTTAACCCAATCGGACCTGTAGTTCTAAAGATTTAGGCCTTAGAAAATTGCACCTTTAATGTGACGTCATATGGCACGCGCTGATGTCATTACGTAAGTTTAATTTTCCTGTGTAACACATGATGGTCTGGGCAGATCCCGAGATTTAACCCAATCGGACCTGTAGTTCTAAAGATTTAGGCCTTAGAAAAATGAACCTTTAATGTGACGTCATATATCACGTGATGACGTCATCATTTCGTCAGTTTAGTTTGCATCTATCACACATCATGGTCTTAGCACATACCGAAATACGGAAATATATGCGGTTGAGCGCCCCGATGAATTAGCATATAATTATTTGGTTTCTCCACGGTATGTGATCACGAATGGTCTGCATATAGGGTGATTGGGTGTGGCGTGAGCTTCACTTCACGTTGGCTCGCACCACTGAACAGACGTGTAAAACACATCTGTATTGTGTATATATATATTTATATCAACATAGCAGAGCATTACTAGTTTTGAAAACCTGGATATTCCATGCGGTCTGTAATCGGGCGAATCCAATCCTCTGGTTGGCAAGAGATAGCAAGCTTGGGGCCAAACTACGTTCTCAATTTTCTCAACGAGTTTCGAGTTTTCGTAGCCGGCTACTATCACAGTTGGTTTTTCAAGTCATTCCAGGATTCAACATTGGTAATTGGAAATTCGAAAATGGGAATCTTCATGTGTCTGCTAACTGTTTAGAATGTATCTAAATTACACACGTATGCAACATCACATCTGTGAATGTCTGCAACGACCAACATTGTCTGTATTAATTGTTATTGTGTACAAGGTATTACGTCACAAAATTGTGACGCATAAGTGGTGCGAAAACCAACACAATCCAAATTATTGTTCAATGTGTGTGATTGTTTAGTTATTATTTGGTCTATTCGTGGTTTAGTGGAGAATCAGCCCAATCGGACCTGTAATTCTGTAGATGTAGGCCTGAAAAAATGCACCATTAATCACGTTGGAATTGTCTGAAATCATAGTCACGAGAGGGCGCTATACACATTTCCAGCTCAGACACTTTCGCACAGTCCCCAAATTCCACCTCATTCGTGCAAATTGTACAACCGCTAAGGTTGTCTGCTGCCCTCAACACGTGCGGGATGAATTAGACTACTTCCCGCACCATACGTTTTATCCTAATCCCGTATTAGAAGTCCGAAGGACAACGGAAGGACCGATAACGAGTCTAAATCAGTCCACACATAAATTCACAACGCGCTACAAAATACCCACGGTTATCGCCTTCCCAGAATTCTTATGTTATCTTATTGCTTTTCGCTAAATTTTGAAATGGGCCTTATTTCACACTGGAATGAGCCACGATCATTTCCGCTTGCAGTAAGGTCGACCAAAATACAATGTATGACTTGTCTTATGCTTGCTGTCATAGGAGGTTGCTAAACACGCAAAATTGTGCTTTCAGTTAATGGCCTCCAGATGACGTCATGATGACGTCACGAACATTTTACTCAAACAGAAACATTTTGGCCGCCCAACTAATACTTTGCAATAGATATAAACTTCACATCTCGATTGGTTTTTCAGATATTGAGCTTGCAAGCGTGGAAAATTGAATATTCATGAGGCCACAATTTAAAAACTACTGACGTCATCATGACGTCATTGCTTTAGGACCATCTACGCTATATGGCCTTTGTTGTGACAACTCGAGGGGACAACACGAGCTTTAACAGTATGAAATTAGGTGGGAAAGGGAGTTGTGTACAAAACCTATGGCAAAAAGGGCAGAAAAAAAAAAAATAAATAAATAAAAAAAAAAATAGCTGCTCCGCAGCGCTTCGCGCCGGAGTAGCTAATAAAAAAATAGACGTGTTGTCTGTCGAGGACAGACGAACAGGCTTTTCCGGGAAATTACTGTTGAATACTGATATAAAAGAATATTTTGTTTAAAGAATATATAAAATAATATTTTTTAAAGAATATTATTACATATAAAATCAGGTGATGACGCCATCACGAGTCACTTTATATTTCTCATTCCCAGCTGACATTTAACATACCTGCAAAGTTTTGTCACGATTGGACCTTGCTTTGCGCGTTAAAAAAGAATGAATTTTTTTAGACGTCATCATGACGTCAGACATTTTCTACATTTATGAGCAAATATACCTATTACAAAAAGAATTTGGAAATCAATCAAATTTACAGTTCTCGAGATAGAGGATCTAAAGTGTGCACCTTTAAGATGACGTTACATGACCCATGATGACGTCATCACAACTGTAATTATGAAAGCAAACATTTGCGACGTGGTCTTGGCCTGTGTGAAGATTTGAGTCAATCTGATTAATGACAATGGAAAATTTTGAGATACAATGAAATTTGAAACATTTAAAAATTCATAGAAAAATCAGCAGATGACTTCATTATGACGTTACTTCTGAATTTGCATGCTATTGACAATATATACCTACCTACCATGTTTTGTGACGATCGGAGCTACCCGTATGTGTGTTTCAAAAATATATTTTTAATGATGTCATCCTGACGTCACACATTTTTCAGATTTATATGTATGTATGATCTAACAAACCTATTACAAAAATTCGAAATTAGCATTACGTAATGATGACGTCACGCAAATGACCCACCTTGGTGCATATCTATGTCACACACAAAAGCTATTAACAAAACAATTTAGAAAATACCTTGTTTCGTTCGCTAGATATCTTGAAAAAAAGGTTAAAAATGCAACAATTCAATATTAAAAAATACATCACATGATGACGTCATCGTGACGTCACCCAATTTTTCACATGTAACACATCCTTGTCTTTATATAAACAAAACTTCAGTCCGAAATGAAATCCCACATTTACTTTGGGAGATATTGGCCTTTGAAAATTGCACCTTTAAGTTGACGTCACGTGACACACGATGACGTCATGATGACATCACACTGTGGCACACATCTTTGCTATGTCTATGTGTATGCTAACTGACTAAGATCCAAAGTTTTTTGATGACTAAAGTGCCGTCTAGAAATAAAGTTTGAAATAAAATAAGAAAAAGAAGAACAAAATAATAACAAAAGCAAACGGTTTTTTTCTGCAATTTTGCGGAAAAGCCAAAAATTGCTGAAGAAAAAACATAAAAAGATGTGGAGAAAACAATCCCTTCCCTTGCGAGGATCGAACTCAGAACCCTGTGGTCGGGAGTCACAAGCTCTATCTACTAGGCTATACAGTAGTTCGGATAGGGCGCGCGTCGGTCATCACGAATGATATCCGAGGTGGGTTCTCCGATTGCGGACAACGCCACACATAGGTTTACGTCACATAACCTGCACTGCTACACTGATTTCACGCGCTCATATAGCGCAACGGCACACACAAGTATACGTTGTATTGTAGGGTAAATAAAGAACGTGCAACATGATACCCACGGTTACACTGCCTTCCCAGAATTCCTTTGTTATCATATTGTTTGGGGGCTAAATATTGAAATGGGTATATTTTGACGCTGGAGTGAGCTATGATCATAAGAACTTGGAATTAGGTACACAAAAATACAGTGTATAAAACTTCCGAAGGTTTTTGTCATAAGAGATTGCTAAATATACCAAATTTTGACTTAAATTTAATGACCTCTAGATGACGTCATCATGACGTCACATCAATTTTTTGTATCTGTAACAAATCCTGGCCTATCAGCATTAAGACTGCACCCAATCGGACGTACGGTTCTCTAGATATAGGACCTTAAAGTGTGCACCTTTAAGCGGCAGGTTAAAAATGGTTTAAAATGATTTTACAAAACCATAGGTCCGATTAAGCTCAAACTTGTGATGACGTCATCGTGGGTCACGTGACGTCATCACAAGTTTGAGCTTAATCGGACCTATGGTTTTGTAAAATCATTTTAAACCATTTTTAACCTGCCGCTAGAGGGCGCTCTTACATTTTATGACGTCACCGGTAATTTTTCTGTGAAGTACAACCTAGCCGGAGACTAACATCGTTGAAAGCAAGTTCACATCTGTTTCCACTTTCAAATTATAAGGCACTTCCGGTTTCAACCGGAAGGAAGGGTCACGTGATTTTGCACGTAATATCAAAAATGAAGACCCTGGATTATTCTATCAGTTCCCGTAAAAAGCAAAATCAGATCTCTCTCGATTGATTCTATATTGATTTTCAAAGATTAAACTTTCAAATTATAAGGCACTTCCGGTTTGGACCGGAAGAAAGGGTCACGTGACTTTGCACGTAATATCAAAAATGAAGACCCTGGATTATTCTATCAGTTCCCGTAAAAAGCAAAATAAGATCTCTCTCGATTGATTGTATATTGATTTTCAAAGATTAATTTTTAAATTATAAGGCACTTCCGGTTTGGACCGGAAGGAAGGGTCACGTGACTTTGCACGTAATATCAAAAATGAAGACCCTGGTTTATTCTATCAGTTCCCGTAAAAAGCAAAATCAGATATCTCTCGATTGATTTTATATTGATTTTCAAAGATTAATTTTCAAATTATAAGGCACTTCCGGTTTGGACCGGAAGGAAGGGTCACGTGACTTTGTACGTAATATCAAAAATGAAGACCCTGGATTATTCTATCAGTTCCCGTAAAAAGCAAAATCAGATCTCTCTCGATTGATTTTATATTGATTTTCAAAGATTAAATCTAGAAATCTTTGATTGCTTGTAATCCAATATTTGATGACGTCATCGTGACGTCATTATCAGAAAGCTCGAGAGATATGTTAACTGTGCTATCTGAAGCAAATATCTGAATTATATCTCTCGCGGTTGATTTTTAAGCAATTTTTTAAGGTTTAAAGGTCTTTTCATTGCAGCTTCCGGTCTGGTGACGTCATCAATCTTTCTCTCCCTCAACTTGTTCTTAGCATGAAGCCGATTACATACATCAATTATAGAGTGATTTCAGCAAACTTCGCCACACACATCAACTGATTATTCATTTTAAACATTTTTTAACCTGCCGCTAGAGGGCGCTCGAACATTTTATGAGGTCACACGTATTTTGTATGTGAAGTACAACCTAGTCGGAGACTAACATCGTTAAAAGCAAGTTCACATCTTTTTCCACTTTCAAATTGCAGGGCACTTTCGGTTTAGACCGGAAGGAAGGGTCACGTGATTTGACGCACACGAGATAAAATGAAGATCCTAAAATATACTATCAATTCCCACAAAAATGAAGTTCAGGTCTCTCACGGTCGATTATATATTGATTTTCAAAGATTAAATCTACTTATCTTTAATTGCTTGCAATTTGATACATGATGACGTCATGATGACGTCATCATAACGTCAGAGCAATATGCACTAAATCAGCATAGGGTCTAAGTGTATGCAAGTTTTCAAGTTCTATCCCAAATCTCATAGACTTTGTACACGAATTTTGTACGCTGCACTTTGGTCACTAAACAACCTTGCGATCGCACGTTGTATTATATGTGTTTTAAAAAACTACAATTTTGATGACGTCATGACGACGCCACACATTTTTCACATTGATATGAAAGAATATAGGAGCTAACAAACCTATTATTTTGTTTTTTGGGAATTTAGCATGTTCTGTTGATGAGATATGGCTTAAAGAAACTTTAAGGTTCAAAAACTTAAAAATTACTATAAATTTGTATGATGATGTCATCACGACGTCACCTCACTTTTCATCTACAAGTGCCTGCCTACCAACATACCAGGTGAGCGTAATCGGCCTTATAATTTGAAAGTTTAATCTTTGAAAATGAATATAAAATCAATCGAGAGAGATCTGATTTTGCTTTTTACGGGAACTGATAGAATAAACGAGGGTCTTCATTTTTGATATTACGTGCAAAGTCACGTGACCCTTTCTTCCGGTCCAAACCGGAAGTGCCTTATAATTTAAAAATTTAATCTTTGAAAAACAATATAAAATAAATCGAGAGAGATCTGATTTTGCTTTTTACGATAACTGATAGAATAATCCAGGGTCTTCATTTTTGATATTAAGTGCAAAATCACGTGACCCTTCCTTCCGGTTGAAACCGGAAGTGCCTTATAATTTGAAAGTGGAAACAGATGTGAACTTGCTTTCAACGATGTTAGTCTCCGGCTAGGTTGTACTTCACAGAAAAATTACCGGTGACGTCATAAAATGTAAGAGCGCCCTCTAGCGGCAGGTTAAAAACGTTTTAAAATGATTTTACAGAACCATAGGTCCGATTAAGCTCAAACTTGTTTGGTTGGTAGACCGACTTGTGTTGTAGATGAAAATTTACGTGACGTCATGATGACGTCATCATACATTAATATGGTAATTTTTCAGTTTTTGAACCTTGGAGCCATATCTCGACAACAGAACATTTTGTAATTGGATCGTATGGTCATGAATATTAATATATCAATTTGAAACAAATGTGTGAAGTCATGATGACGTATATCAAAAGCGTGTTTTTGTGAAACTATAAGTGTAGGTCTTATCATCATACTGACAATTTGGGAGACCGCCAACATAGGGCAAAATAGCTCAGTTGGTAGAGTGCCGGGTACGGTATTCCGGAGGTCGCAGGTTCGAATCTTGCTCCTGCCAGTTTCTTTGTTCACTTTGAATATGTAGTTTCGATGAAAACGCGTCACAAAAACACTCTTAACAAAAACGAAACGACCATAAATCAATCTAAAAACCATTATTGAAACTGTCAAAACATTGTGACCCCAAAAAAAGAAGATTTTGGGCTGAAATTGAATTCATAATCAAAATCAGCTATAAAGACGTCACTTCGCATTTCACCATAAAGTGTAATTGTAATTGTTTTTGTATTTTTTGTGACGTCATAGTGACATCACTACATTTTTTTTTACATATAAACATATTTGCAACCTAACAAACATTTTACAATAGGAACAGATTATGTTGCCGTTTTCGGTCTTGAGATATGGCATTTACAAAATATGGATTTTGGACTTTGGATAATTGTACTTTGGAGTGACGTCAAGTGACACGTGTTGACTGCATCATGCTTACACTCCATTTTTTCACATATAACATCCCCGTCTGTATGGAAACAAACCTTTACCCGGAGTTCGGTAGATATTTTACTTTGAAAATAGCACCTTTAAGCTCACGTCATGTGACACTTGATGACGTTGTTATGACTTCACACCATTGTCTTTATATATTACACATCCCTATCCCTACTTCAAATCAAGTAGCCATACAAAATGGCTACTTGATTTTAAGTGGCGTCATGATGACCTCATCAGTCTATTTTTTATGCATTTTCAAAGTTTGCAAATTTTCTTCTAATTTCGACATAATCTTACATTATATATCAACTAATATCTTTGCACATATAAAGATGGTCAAATACTAATGTATCCCAAGTGACGTCATGATGATGTCACAAATCTCATGACGTAACCTTAAAGGTGCAATTTTTAAAGTCTAATATCTATCAAATTCAATGCACAATCGGGCCGAAATTTTGTTTGTAGACAGATAGGGATGTGTAATATATAAAGAAAATGGGGTGAAGTCATAACAACGTCATCAAGTGTCACATGACGTGAGCTTAAAGGTGCTATTTTCAAAGTGAAATATCAACCGAACTCCGGGTAAATGTTTGTTTCCATACAGACGGGGATGTTATATGTGAAAAAATGGAGTGTAAGCATGATGCAGTCAACACGTGTCACTTGACGTCACTCCAAAGTACAATTAACCAAAGTCCAAAATCTATATTTTGTAAATGCCATATCTCAAGACCGAAAACGGCAACATAATTTGTTCCTATTGTAAAATTGTTGTTAGGTTGCAAATATGTTTATATGTAAAAAAAAAATGTAGTAATGTCACTATGACGTCACAAAAAATACAAAAACAATTACATTTACACTTTATGGTGAAATGCGAAGTGACGTCTTTATAGCTGATTTTGATTATGAATTCAATTTAAGCTCAAAATACCTTCTTTTTGGGGGTCACAATGTTTTGACAGTTTCAATAATGGTTTTTAGATTGATTTATGGTCGTTTCGTTTTTGTTAAGAGAGTGTTTTTGTGACGCGTTTTCATCGAAACTACATATTCAAAGTGAACAAAGAAACTGGCCGGAGCGAGATTCGAAACTGGCAGGAGCGAGATTCGAACCTGCGACCTCCGGAATACCGTACCCGGCACTCTACCAACTGAGCTATTTTGCCCTATGTTGGCGGTCTCCCAAATTGTCAGTATCTTTGTTCGGGTGGCCGCTAGTCAGAAGACAAACCCAAAATGTCGTGTAGCCAGGGATCACACCCACCTTTACGATACAACCTGAGAAGCGACATTGTGGGGATGACTCAATGAGGATACGACTTTTTAACTTATAATTCGTCAAACAATCCACAACGGAAACTGACTAGGTAAATTTTGGATACATTTTCAAAGTGAACAAAGAAACTGGCAGGAGCGAGATTTGAACCTGTGACCTCCGGAATATTGTACCGGCGCTCTACCAACTGAGCTATCTTGCCCTCTGTTGGCGGTCTCCCAAATTGTCAGTATCTTTGTTCGGGTGTGGGCGCTAGTCAGAAGTTAGCAACCCAGAATGCCGTGTAGCCAGGGATCACACCCAATTTTACGATACAACCTGGGAAGCGACATTGTGGGGATGACTCAATGAGGATACGACTTTATAACTTATAATTCGTCAAACAATCCACAACGGAAACTGACTAGGTAAATTTTGGATACATTTTCAAAGTGAACAAAGAAACTGGCAGGAGCGAGATTTGAACCTGTGACCTCCGGAATAATGTACCGGCGCTCTACCAACTGAGCTATCTTGCCCTATGTTGGCGGTCTCCCAAATTGTCAGTATCTTTGTTCGGGTGTGGGCGCTAGTCAGAAGTTAGCAACCCAGAATGCCGTGTAGCCAGGGATCACACCCAATTTTACGATACAACCTGGGAAGCGACATTGTGGGGATGACTCAATGTGGATATGACTTTTTAACTTATAATTCGTCAAACAATCCCTGGCTGCACGGCATTCTGGGTTTATGATACTGACAATTGGGAGACCGCCAACATAGGGCAAGATAGCTCAGTTGGTAGAGCGCAGGTTCGAATCTCGCTGCTGCCAGTTTCTTTGTTCACTTTGAAAATTTATTTAAATTTACCTTGTCATAAAGATTGGTGGGTAGGTAGATAGTGCCACTAGCATGTAACATCGGAAGTGACGTCATGACATGATCGGCTGATTTTCTATGAATTTTTAAATGTTTCAAATGTCATTCATCAGATTGACTCCAATCTTGACATAGGCCAAGACCACGTTGCAAATGACAAGTGACGTCGTGATGATGATGTTACGGTCTGAAAATATCCAGACTACATGTTAATATAAATTACTAGAAAAAACATGAATTTTCTCAGATGCAACAAAGAAATCAAACAAGATCACACTGATATAAAGAACAAAGAAACAATGGTATTTCATAATGAGAATATTCGAGAATCACCAGGGTTTAACAAGTGTAAAATTAAGAAAAGATCGTATACAATATATAACTTAAAAGATCTTACGGGCAAGGACTTATATAGGCGAGGGCTCAGACGACTTGGGCAGCTCTGCAATGGGCGAGGACTTGGGCGAGCACTATGACGACTTGAGCACTCAGCAACGGACAAGGACGACTCCAATCATGCGAGCGGATACAGTTCTTTGGCGAGCTGGAACACGGGGCGAATTCACCTCCAAAACAGCCAAAGAGAGACGAAAACAGCGGGGGACGACACAAACTGGCTCCCGTCTCGAAAGTATGGGGATATGAGACCCCAAATAATGAACCGACGACAATTCACAAATATATGTCTCTTTTTTCGGAAATAAAACTCGGCTCTAACTCTCTCCAGACGCTCCTACACAGACGAGTCATATACTGGTCACAGGTCCGAATAAAACGGCTCGATGAACTCGATAACCAAAATCTCAACGAAGTTCTCCATCCGTCTAAAGTCCTGGTTATGTTCTGAAATTAGCCCGTATATACAGAAATTTCCTAGATTCCAGAAATTACTAAAATCCAGAATCATCTTACAAATTACGTCAGCTTCCAAATACAATCTTACAGAATTACGTCACATCTAAAAATATACTTTTACACAGCTTTTTGAAAGACCTAGCGTACGTACACGAGATTTCTAAACAGAATCTTCTAGTACATGTATAAGGCTTGACCCATTCATTCACAAGTTAGGGTAAGCCGAGGTCGCACGTGTATGCAAATAAGTGACGCGTGGCCTCGCCCACATTTGTGACGGTTGTACATAATACTGAATGAGGGGCGTATATACATTCCATGAGAGAAATTTCATAACACTCACAACATTTACTTGTGTACATAACAATGTCATCACAGGTCACGTGACATCATCTTAAAGGTGCATTTTTGAAGGGCCCGTATCTAGAGAGCCGTAGGTCCGATTACGTTCAAACCTAGTATGTTGGTAGGCCAGCATGTGTTATAGATGAAAATTAAGATGACGTCATGATAGGATTTTATATGGTTGTTTATGTTTTTGAAATTTTAAGCCATTATTTCGTCAACAGAAGATGCTAATTTCGAAATTCTTTTTGTAATAGGTTTGTTAGGTCAGAGGTACTTACAAAATATGTGAAAAATGTGTGACATCATGACATCATCAAAAATGTGTCTTTTTTACACATGTTAGACTGCCATGAAAATTGGTTGGCAGGTAGATAATTGTCACTAGTAAGCAAAATCTATGAATTGGTTTTTTATTATGTTTGTTTTTAATTTTTGGTAACAAAAAACGTGTTTTGGAGTATGCCAACATGAACATAAATTGTAACTGCCACTTTCGTCTGTAAACAACCTCAGATATTTTTCAACATTGGCACAGACACACTGAAATTGAATGCTAAAGAGTGACGTCATGATGTAATCATTTTTCATGTGACATGAGCCTAAATTTCAAATATTGAGCATGAATTTTGGGTCATAAATTTAACCACAGATTTTAAACAAACTTGGCATAGGCACGGCCTAGACATAGACCCTGTAATGAAGGTTTAGCTCGATCCATAAAAAAGAAAATAGGTTGTTGTTAAAAACATTACAATTTCTTAGGACAGTGACAAAACTTTGCTTATATAAAGTCCATGCAGCCTTGATTTTGAAATTTTGTGATGGTCACTTGTTTTTAATGTCATCAATTGTACCTTCCCAAATACTTTTGACAATACCATTATACAAACCAAGTTTCAGCATGATTGCATTAAAAAGGTAACATGAAGATGTGCTCCCTTTGTTCATTTATTTATATATAGTTTCTGACGTCCTCATTCGGCCAACTCCAATTATTAAGTGATGTTTGTGTGAAACGTTTAATTGTATAATGTGCAATGTGCATACAGGGCCACTTACAAAATGGCGCACACTCCATTTTCTAAATGTTATGCTGATAAGAATTTTTGGAAGACAGTTGTTTAGAATATTGTAAAACTAAAACGAATTGTACATAGGTAGCCACTGCAAGGGACTTGCTAAATACACTAACAGAAAAGTGTAGAAATGATGGCAATGTCCTTATTTGTTGATTTTTTACAATATATTTCTAACAAAAGGTAGCAGCATGGATGACACAGTAAAACTTGTTCTGCTGTGTTGTGAGGCCGTACATTATTAGTCTTAATAAGTGAGGCCGTACGTTATAGTCTTAATAAGAGAAAATCAGTATGATTTTATTCCAAACTTGTTTGTGTAAAATTAGTGTCATAGGACCTGATCATTGTCAATTACCCATCAATAATGAGGATTTAAACTTTTCTCAGTACACTTGATTCCCATTTTCAATATCTTCTCTTGCAGAAATACAGCAAAAACAACTTGTTTGCCTAGTTAAGATTTGTTTCATAGTGATTCATCATGTGCCATGGCCCACTTGGTCAGTCCAACATACGTTTGTTTGGCTTCTACTACTGTATTTACATTTGCACACACACAGCCTTGGCATAAAACAATGAGTCCCCCCCCCAAAAAAAAAATAAAGAAAATCTATACGTGTACCTATATATGTTATCCGGCATGTGTATGGTTTTGTACATGCACCAGGGTGTTATTATTTGAATTTAAAGGTATGATATAGCATTGACAGAGCTGACAACACAGTTGCAGACAGTGTTCATGCTTTATGGGACTCGACATATTCATGAAATAACATATCCATAAAATAACATATCCATGAAGGTTTGAGCTCAGTCTGTCAACCAAGTCACGAGAAAACAGTGAAGAACTTCTTAAGAGTGAGTGTGTGCACATTCATACGTGCTTATTTTGATTGTTAAAATTGAAATACGCCAAGGCATTTGGGGAGATCTTCAGATGCAGTTTTCTCTAAGATGACATTACAGAATTGGTACTGGTACCTTTATAAACAGTCAGCCTTCTGATTGATACTGTAATCACTATCAGTTTGGTTTTTAATCATTACCAAAGTTATATCATATGAAAGTACAAAGTGTTGATTCACAGATGTGATGTTAGATGCATGACCTCCATTTAATTAGTTGAAATGTTTTTCATTGTTTGGTGTAAAGCAACATCACCTCACTTGAAAGTAAATTTGATAATCTTTCTTTTTATCTAAACCTTATTTGTTTTTGTAATTGTATTGTAATATTGGAATTAAATAACAATGTTGCAGGTAAATTGGAACATTATTTCATTGGATATTTAAAAGTCCATTTTGTTATTTAAATTAGAGCGTATGGTCTTTTGATGGATCATTTTTTGATTCCTGGGCTTTTTTCAAATAGTAATAATAATAATAATAATAACAATAATAATAATAATAATAATGATATGGCATTCTGAGTTATAACTTCTGACTAGCGCCCACTCGAACAAAGATACTGACAATTTTGGAGACCGCCAACATAAGACAAGTAATTCAGTTGGTAGAGTGCCGGTGCGGTATTCCGAAGGTCGCAGGTTCGAATCCCTCTCCTGCCAGTTTTCTTTGTTCACTTTGAAAAATAAAAAATGTACCTAGTCAGTTTCCCTTATGGATTGTTTGACGAATAATAACAACTGATTAGGAATTGCTAAATTTCAAGCACAAATCATTGATAAGAGTTCAGTTATAATGCAAGTTTGCTATGTTCATGATCAGTTTAGAAATAACACTTAGCTACTGATGAGACAGTTTGGTATTAACCCCTTGCCACCGGGTGGCGCCGGGGCACCAGGCCGGGTTATGCAGCCAAGCGAAACGGAAACAAGAGGCTTGTGCAGCCAAGCATAACGTACACAATACCCCAATAATGGATTGAAAATGAAAAAATTGGCTTGTATTTGTATTAACCGGCCAGGTGGCAATTTCAATCTGCACGTATTTGTGTCAACCGGTGGCAAGGGGTTAATGGCCAGTGTCACAAAATTCTGAAATACAATTAATTTATTATTGTATTTTTGTGTACCATTCTATTTTCATATGAATTAATGAGATTCTCCCCCATTCAGGAATGATTTGGCCAAAGAGAGTGGCATGGTTTCAAATCTTTCATATGTAAATACCCAGTTTGCAAATTATGTTTTGCTTGAGTGGTTTCTGCACAGACCCTAGATGCTATGTGTATGTACTCAAGGCATTACAAAAGATCGTAGAAGGGAATAGATGGGACACTCTGCTGAAAAAGTGAAACAGGAAGTATAGTTGCTCATGGGGAAGGGCGCCCTCATACCTTTGGTAGGTAAAACTTCCGACCAACCGAAGTGTTTCCTGTAGTTCACAATGGAGAAAAAATGAAGACTTGGTGCTCCGCACTAAATTAATTGCACTAAATGACACCAACACAATTTGGCAAGGATTGGTCTTAACATTACATACTTAATGTTTCTCCCTCCTTTTTTCTTTCTTTCGTTATTTATTAATTTTGAATTTCTGATATTCAATTGTGGAGAGCCACCTTTTGCAAACATTACAAACCGTACATAGTGCACAAAACAAAATAATTTCTCAGAGAAATTGATCAAAATAACAAAAAAGAATATTTATTTTTAAATGCACGATTTTTAAGTTTTTGTAAAATATATCGGAACTACTTGGAGACTCCAGGAAATAAATGTTTTTTTTTTTTGCAATACATGTGTCATCTATTGTGTGCAAATATAATATCATGGTCATTATATTGATAAGTGGAAATTTATCCCCCTTGGGGGCCGGGGGGGGGGGGGGAGGAAGTTTGGCGGGTGTTTTTACTCGGGGTAAAAACGCCCGCCCACATTAAAAAAAAAAGATGGCTATATACCACAGGTTTCCCTGTAGTATAGTCATATTTTATTTATTGATTTAATATTGAGGGATACTACATCAAGTACAAACAACTTTTCAAACAGCTGGTTAATTATATAACTACAAATTCAATCATTTGAAACAGGTATTTTTGTGAAAAGAGACACAACGAAAACTGATGCTGTGGAACTCGGCTAGCATTTATTCGCTTGAGACAGTCAAACCAAGTTTAACAATTGCATGTACAATTTACACGTTAACAAAGACAATCATTACAAAATCAAGGTATCATACAAGTCAACAAATTCGTCCTAATGGACTTAGCCCCAATGGACTTAGTCCTACACTAAAGAAGCGCAACCGCTTCTTACAAGCTGATTATACCTGGTGTGGATAATTCATTTATCCACAGCACAAGAGCCCATGGAGGGAGAGTGGCTCAGATACACATCACCAGGATAGTGTGCGTGAGCCAGCACCCCCCGGCGATAGTCGCTCGTCCGTTTGTGCTGACCCTACCACTCACAAAAATGGCGAAATAAACAACTTGACCTCTCCCTCCCTGGGCATAACCCTTTCAATACCAAGGCATATTTTGTGACTGTGCTCTGGATACCACACTCATGTACATGACATGTCCACTTCTTTACCAGACACTTTTGGCCAGGTTTTAGTGTATAGCCCCCTCACAAGGCAATGTAATGAAAGGCTATTCTTCTTTGAAGTGTTGTGGAATCCTGAGGTTCATTGAGAAACAGACCCCAACCTAACTAATTGAATGAGAACTAAAATATTGCTCTTTGAAAAGAGATTTATTTTGAGGGGTGGTTCATAAATCCCCAACTCTCAAGGAATGTGCGACAATTGTATTCAAATTGAAGGATTGTTGTGATAATTGCACAAACTTGAACAAATTAGTACTGTTTGGATGCAGTTAAGAGGGCATTTCTCAAACCCTGGCTTGGGCTCGGGCTTTGCGTAATTTTGTCCCCAGATTAGGCAAGATCTTGAATAGTTTTGGCTACATGTACATGTACAAATGTATATAAAAGTTTGATGTTTTAATCCGGAGCCAGTCTGTAAGTATATTTACGTATCAAGGCTTCAGATTGGCAATGGGACTGCGTAATAGCTGGAGACGAAGCCAGGGTTCGAGAAACCCCCTGAAAGGTAAAATGAAGGCCACTATGCACAGCATTTATACTAGCCCACAGTGCAATTTATTTCCTCTTCATGGTAATTCACAACAGATATAAAAGAATACAAATAAGAAAATCGAGTCAAGAAGATCTTGAAGAGGCAAAACCTAAAAAGCGACAGCTTGTGTAAGGCATACCAGACATAACAAAACACATAAAAAAAAGACAAGTAAAGATTTAGAAACATAAGTTATACAGTGTACACAAAGCAACTATAATACGAGTCGCTAGCGCTGATTGACCAGCAATGAAAATCTGTACAACGTGTCAAATCGAGCTAACTCACAAAGCTGCCCATCTCCGTTACAAGCCATGAACAAAATTGTGAAAAAATAACATTTTGCAATGTCAATGTATTACAGATCTGACAAACTAGAAGGGTCGATCAGAGTTCAGGAGACTGCAAAAATACAGGTCTACCTAGACAAGTACATGTAAACAAAATAGCGTGCATTGTAGTTTTTTTCTTCCCATTTTCACTCAGATTGGTAATTTCTTAAGGAAACGGTTGTTTAGGAAGATTATTTATTCATGATTATTTTGGTACCTTCCCCATTTATTATAATTATTAGTTGCAATTTTGCGTCAATCGTAAGATGTGTAATTTTTGATCAGTCAATGTTTTGCGTGTGTAGTCAATACGACATGAAATGTGTGCACGGGCAGGCAAAATTGTGGAATTCTGAACTACATTGTACATGTATGCTCAATTGTTAACCTCGCTGACCAATTATTTTGACTTCCTAGCTTTGTGATTTTTAGCACGCTTCGCACGGTATAAATGCTGTGTATGCGGCTCCCCCCCCCCCCCCCCCCCCGATTCAATGTTGGGTGGCGGTGTGTGCACCATCACTCCAAAATTGAAATGGGGGGGGGGGGGGGGGGGACCGCAATAAAACCTACTCGGGCGAATGCTTATCACAGGCTGTGAAACTTCTCAAAGCATGGTATTACACACATTGGTTTGTCACACTGTTTACAAATCATGCGAGTTTGTTTCCGCTTGGCTCTGGTACTGCAAACAACACAGTTGCGCTTTTTGCCAGCAACATTTCTCCCAGGATAGTGATGATTTGGAAAGCGGCTGGAACCACAGGACACTTGACTGGCATGCTGAGCTGGGTTGTGCTTCCAGGTGGAAAGAAGTCCTTATAATCACCTTGACTCTGAAATCCAAAGTGGTCAAGTGCTGGTTTGTAGGGATGCTGTTGTATACAATGGTAGCATTCAACAAACAGATGTCAAGAATGGTCACGAAAACTCTTTTCCACCATTTCATCGATTTGTGAGGGTGCGAGTAGTACTGACACATGTGCTGCGAGATCACTTCCTCCCATGTATTTATTATAATCATTGACGACAGAAGGTTTTTTGCTCGTACGAAGTCCACTCAAACTGTTTTTGCTCCGAATGTCTTTCGTGTCGATATCGCAGTTTCCAAAATTGGTGAGAAGAGTTACACGTTTGGCATCCTACCAAACGACGCACAGTTGCCCGGCTTTGGTGTAAAACTGGGGGTCAGCACCTCTTCTCATGGGGAACTTTTTTGGGTTTGCACAATCTGGAATCCCTTGTGAGGTGTAGCGTACAGTTCCACGAGCTCTGAACTTTAACTGTGACAACTTGCAGACGAGAGCCGGGCTCGTGTACCAATTGTCCATGAAAATGAAATGTCCCTTATGTTCGAGTCCTTTAATAAGGTCGAGGACTACATGCCCAGCAGATGGAAGATTATAGGTGGGTGGTGTGTTGAAGCATAACCAACGGAGGAGGGTTGACTAGATTCTTTTGATGTGGGCTGAGAGCCGGTGAACACCTTCCAGGCACATGTATAACCGGTTTCTGACTCGTTCAATGAAAAACATTTCAATCCCCATTTGGCGGACTTTCGTGGCATGTACTGTTTGAAACCAAGTCGGCCTTTGAACTTGATCATTGTCTCATCCGGTGAGAGGTTTCGGCCTGGCTTGTAAATGCGAGGAAAGGATGGCAATACAATGTCGAGCAGCGGGCGAACCTTGGACAGTTTGTCAGGGGGAGCATCACCTGGTTGAGCTCTGTTGTTGGCAAGGTGGAAAAATCGAAGGATCGCAGTGAATCGATTGCGAGACATGGTCGCCAAATACAGGGGACTTTGCAGAACTTCGGACCTGGACCAGTGCACGCTGTAGCGAGGCCTTTTGTTGATACCCATGCACAGAAGCAAGGCCATGAATGCCATCATTTCAGGAACAGTAGTTGGAGTCCAGGCAGGCTGATGATTGGCTGCATCTGCACACATTGTTTGGTCGGCATAGCGATTGGTCTCCTCCACCATCAACTCCGTTTTCCCACACTGCTTGGCAGAAGAGCTGAAAGATCTGCATGGGTGACAGGTGACTGAAATCTTCCGTACAGCCAGTCTCTTCACTGAAGTTCATCGGTGGGCGCTTGCTGTAGGAGGTGCTTGCTGTATTCCATCCACACCTGAAATAGGAACATTCAGAAAGGTAATGGGACGCTATTCATTTCAAGGCACATTTTCTTTAAGGTAGTATACAACATTAGCTTTTGTTTTTTGGGTCAAACGGATTGATCCGGGGTTTAGTATTTTTTTGGACGACGGTTGGCCGACCATCTTTGGAAATTGCTACACAATGTCAGTTTGGTTAAACAGAACAGCACACCAGGTGCCCTGAATTCACAGGATGCTCGAGACTATTCTTGACTGTCAAGTACGGTCATTCATAATAATGAGGTAGTTTTCTTCTTGTCTGTGTGGGGTGGTCGCAAATGTTGTATTACCTTTAATGACAAACTGTACAATGCTGTTTTTGGATGCTCATATCTAGTGTTCCCACTGAAATAAGTGCAGCCATGATTCAATTGCTGTAGGCCTTTTATCCCTAAATTCACATAAGACACAGATTGTAGTTAATATTTTGAGTATCTTACTTATCAATCTTAGCTAACATACGGACATTCAGAAACATGTACGAGGCTGCTGTTCATTTGCAGACCAATGTTCTTATAAGAAATTGTGATTAATATTTTGATTTCGGGGGTACATGTACATTAATTAATAGTTTATAATTACATTCAAAATCCTTCTTATAGATTATTATTGCCGCCAGTCTTTTTAGTAATTGAATAAGGCCCAATTCAGTGGAATTAAAATGTGCTTTTTTTTTAGCATTGCATTTGCTGTCCTATCTGAACTTTGATTTTGATGCAAAATCATCACACTTGACTTTGCATACTTCAGGTACAAATTCAATATTTTCATCAATTTCTAATTGGATTCCATCGGATTATGCAATGCAAACTTAAACGTTCAGTGCTTTTTATGATTTTCCCTGCGAAAGAACATCAAAAAGCAAAGGTTACATTACAGTAGCCTAGTAGTAGTAATATAATGGAAAATCGCCCTAAAATGACGATGTTCCGAGAAATGTAGGCTCTCAAATTAAATAACGTTAAAGCCCACATAAATGATGGTGTATTACCAATGGAGGAATAAAACATCATCACGAGTGCATAAATCCGTCCACCACCTAAAACCTTGTGCACAAAGTCTATAAGCCATGACCGAAAAAGTCGCATATTAGTTGGAAAGAAAAATGTGTAAATGTTGCCCTCCTATAGTGGTGTTTCTTCTTCACATGTTCAATTTTGGGTAGTTGTCATAAGCCAACGTAAAAAAAAGGGAAAATAAGTGTTGGCTGGCTGCGGCTGTGGAACTCTTTCCACTCCTGCTTTCAAGTTTTAATACTAGGCCTACATGTAGAAGTAATACGTATGCTTTGTATGATATATTATTTTCAGTCTGTCCATGTGTTCCTACATGCCACTGATGGAAGTTGGGTTAACAACATAGAATGCAGGGATCAAGACACGAAATTAGGCCGTAAAGTAAGTATTCCAGCAGAAATAGGGTTTGGGCACCAGGCATGATGATTTTGGGTCATCTTATACCCGAGTTAACTCGCAGCTGAGTCAACTGGTACTCCCTCCTTTTGAATGGAGTATGAATGGACAGTTCCAACAAAAACTTTAAATTCTACCATCAAAACGTCGACAATAATGGTAGTTACGCCACCAGAGATGTTTAAGATCGTGGTACATGATAACTCAAACTCTGGAATACAAGTTGAGATGTACTTTTTATTGGTCATCAGTCATCTTCCATGATACAGATGCTTTTTTCCCCAAAAAATAATCAAATATTTGAAGTCTCGGGTACGACTTGACTAGGGTACGACTTGATTCGGGTGTAAATTTTGGGGTACGAATTGACTCAGGTATGAGTTAACCCGCGTATAAGTTGACCCATACCCAAGGCATATCTCCACTCAGTGCCTGTGTGCCCCCCCTCCACCCCCAACAAGCCCTAAGTCACTCATAATTGACTTGACCCCCCCCCCCCCCCCCCCCCAATCCCCTTATCCCCAATCCACCCCAACCATAAACCAAATAGAATAGCACGCATCCATTCCACAAACATAATTTCTTTTTAGAATACCATTATTTGAATGTTATCGATAATATAAAAAAAAATGACAATGGTCATAAATGGGTCAGTCCACAGGGTTGAGACACAGTGTGTGATATGACCATATCATTAACTCTAACAGTCCTGAATCCTCCAATTTCAATAGGATTTTCCACAACACACTTTTGGTGTTAGGGTTAAAACCATCATTACATTTAATAAAGTTATTTCATGTAACATCCATCTTTGAGTGTCAGGTTATTTAAGAGTTTTCAATCATGTAAGTTATATGTTAACCAAAAATTGATAAAAAATGTGTTATTTCAATGTAAAAACATAACAAAGGAAATGTTAGACACAGTGTGCATGTTACGTCTATTTTACATTGTAAAATAGACGTAACATGCACACTGTGTCCAACATTTCCTCTGTTATGTTTTTGAACACTTTAATAACTTATTATGGGAAATTGACGTGTCCAGTGTTACGTCAAACTGGTTACGTCCAACTGACACATTTTGTATCATATTTTTGGTAAAATATAATTAACATGATTTCAAACTTTCTAAAATATTGCCCACCTAAAGACTGATGTCAACCTCGTGGAATGACCCAATGTATTCATTTTCTGTCTTTATTGTTAGCTGGCGCTACCATCATATGACCCACAGTGCAGTAGTTCTGCTCCTTTGAGGTGTGTCTGCCCCAACACCAGTTGCAGGGATGACGGTGGCTCGCCAGCCGCGGCATGTCATAGTTGCTTCACTGACGAGTCACACAGGTCACCTGACGAAGTACAACATAGTGAGGACTGTGGCATGACAGTAATGTGGGTGGTCAAAGAAAATGGGACAAGAAACACTTTTGTTTTTACTGTGATGAACCTCAGTCCAAGTTGCCCCGTCTTGTCATAAGGAAGAAAGAGAAGTTGTAGAGATTGCCTCTGAGACCGACCGTAGTGCACGGAAAAATCTTCTGTTGAAAAATACGCAATGTTGGTAATCACAGGCACAACTGCCAAGTCCTTCGACAGGGTGAGGGTGTTCTCATTGTAGGATATAGGCCCAATCATAAAGCAGATCCACATGCCTTTGGACCGTGCATTTTGGCTATTATGTACGTAGCGATCTTTGGAGACACCAGTGCCCACTGAAGCCTGCCCTCCCTGCACAGACTAATACAAACAGTAGGACAAGTCGTGCGCGCGGACGTGTAGCTCACAAGAGTGATTTATTGAAACCTCCCCCTGTTGGAGTCTCTTTCAAGTTGAACCAGGTTCTAAGTCCGATGAAGAGAGATGATGTGGCTCTAGTAGTCCGTAACGATCCACTGATTATCAAAGTAGCCAAACGTGAATACCTGAAACTTGGCCACGACGTAGGTCAACATGGCTACATCCGAAACAAAGTCAGGGAATTGGGTCGTCTTGTCATCCAATTGCGAAAAAACACCAACCAACCAAATGCAACACTTGAGGCATTTGTGCATCCCCACCGCCTCAACGACATAGTCACTGCCGTTCGTGATATAGCAGGATTCAGTGAAGTCAACCAGTTGTATCATGTTCCATCTCTAGCACTGAAGATTGGACATTCCATCAAGAAGTGTGC
Source organism: Hippasteria phrygiana (assembly GCA_037893225.1). Lineage (NCBI taxonomy): Eukaryota > Metazoa > Echinodermata > Asteroidea > Valvatida > Goniasteridae > Hippasteria > Hippasteria phrygiana. The sequence continues at coordinate 32,112 of JAZGUH010000741.1, read as the reverse complement.
CCTGATAGTCAAAGGAGAAGCTCTAGAGTGTGGTCTAAAGCAGAAAGCCGAACAAGCCGAACAGTTTCTGCAGTTGTGTGAAATGAAATGGCAAGAAAGTGTTTCTACACACGCGCACAGAACACTTCACAAAGGAAAGCGTAACAAACCTGCCGTTCTCCCAACAAATGCTGATGTGGTCAAAATGTCGGCGTTCATCCATGACACTGGTGACAGAGAATTCCAAAGCCTTAAAGCTGCCCGGCGGAAACAAATAAGAGCACCTTGGAAGAAATTGAATGAGGTCACACTGTGCCACCTCATTATGTTCAGCCGCAGAAGGCAGGGGGAGGTTTCCAAGATGACGGTGGAGGATTTCACCAAGCACAGTGCAGCTGTTGTCAATAAGGACTGTGTGCTCACTGATATAGAAAGGCATCTATTTTGTCGGTAAGAGGGGAAGAACTGTTCCGGTACTTCTGAGCACCGAGGCGATGACCTGGTTGAATGCATTGGTTGCCAAGAGAATTCAAGCGGGAGTAGCACAGGATAATCGTTACTTGTTTGCACGGTGTTGTTATAGGGGCCCGGGCCATATGCACCTGAAGCAGGCCTTGAGAATGCCGACAGCATCCGCTCTACAAAACTTCGGAAACATGTAGCGACCGCATCACAGATTCTTGCCCTGAAGGAACACATCAGCTGGAGACACTTGCAGATTTCATGGGTCATGATTGAAGGGTCCATCGTGAATACTACCAGTTGCCAGTTACTGTCCAGAGGGTTACCCAACTGTCACGACTGTTCCTGAGCTTGGAGAGGGGCAACCTGGCATCCCAGCATGGCAAATCACTGGAAGAGTTACACGTGACTGGAGGTAAATATCTCACTATTTATGAACCCCCCCCGTGCCCCTGTAACCCCTCCCCTAACGCCTGCCTCCCTGCACCCCTTCCCCCTATATCCCCTCCCCCTATCAGTTTAAACACCCCCCCCCCCCCTCTGAATGAAATGGCAAACTTGCCCTCCAAAAAATGCATTGATCGTTTCTTTGTATATTCGCAGAAGGCTTCACGACTGATGAGGACAGCAGCGATTCCTCCGACTACTCAGACTCTAATGAGGCACCTCCAATATCTGGACGAATGAAGCTGCGTCCCAGGACTGCACGAGAGGAGAGAGACGTGGCATCCCGGCCTGACAAATCACTCCAAGAGTTACCCGTGACCAGACGTAAATGCTGTCTAGCTGGCAGACACTCCCCCCCATCTCACCTTTCCCTCCCCCCGGCCCTCCCCTCCACCCCCACCCCCCCTCCCCCCGGCCCTCCCCTACCCCGGCCCTCCCCTCCCCCGCCCCTCCCCTCCAACCCCTGCCCTAACGCCTGTCCCCCTCCACCCTTTCCCCATTCTGTCCCATCCCCTTCTATACCCCCTATCCTATCCCCTGCCCTCCCCCCTCAATGAAATTGCAAACTTGCCCTCCAAAAATGCTTTGATCCTTTCTTTTTATATTTGTAGAAGGCTTCAAGACTGATGAGGACTGCAGCGATACCTCAGACTACTGCGACTCGAATGATGATTCCAGTGATAGAAGTAAGTTGTTTTGGTCGGTCTGTTTGTCTGGCTGTCTTCGTCTGTCTTTCTGTCTCCATTTGTCAGTCTGGCTGTCTGTCTGTATAAGGTGGCTGCGCCAACAGTGAAGGATTAAGTGCCTTAATTCTCATGTTTTCTGTGCGTTATAGGACCGTGTGAAACCAGTGTCCCATCCAGTAGTCAGCCACCTGCAATATCTGGACGAGTGAAGCGGCGTCCCTGGACTGCACGGGAGAAGAGAGATTCTTCTTGATGAAGACACTTCCTGGCAAACGTGACATTGAAGCAAGCTGTCCTGTGGCACTTCAGACTCTAACGTGGAGGAACATTAAAGACTTTTGCAGGAACACAGTGAAGCTCTATGGCCGTTCTAGTGAACGTTAAGGGTATTCTTGGCCTTGTGAACGGACACTCAAAAAGTTTCAGTCAGAACAGAATTAGTGCTCACAGTTGCTCTTACAGGCAACCACTTATGAAATGCAAAGTGTGCACCACATAGCTAGGGATGCTCACTGATTTCAGAAGATATTACGAAAGCCATCAGACATGTATCCTATTGAGGCCATCATGTCAACCGGCTGGGAGGCAATTAAGTCTCGTGCCTATTTGGATTAGGAGAACAATGACCATCAGTTGAGCGCGATAGTCTGTTGAAATACGTTATTAAAATGGGACATGAAGTACCTTTCGTACAGAAAGACAATATCGGGAATCAAATGATAAGACATGATGTCATACGCCTAAAAGGCCTCTAATTTTCACAAACTTTTTGGTATGGTGTCCTCAATTTGATAGACAACACTCACATAAAAGAAATGGCCTCTATTTGATAGAATACCAAGTATGTCCTCAATGTGCATTAGTGCACACGTATGGCTGTGTGTGTGTGAGTTTGTATATGCCGGCAATCGTGGACCTAGGACAAAAGAATCCGAGCGTAGACAAAGGGGTCCACGTTTGACCTAACGTCCACGATTGAAAATCGTGTACAAAACCAATGGGAGGCCTTCCGAAAAAGTTAGAGTATAAACAAAAGAGGAACAATGGGAGGTCCACGATTGCACCCGGAACAATAGGAAACACAAAGCATTGTCCTCGGACGTATTGGGGAAGTACGACTGTGTGACTGTGCGTGTGTGTGTGTGTGTGTGTGCGCGTAATGTAGGGGTTGTGGGGTAGGTTTTCGAGAGGACAACAATGGGTACAAAGGGAAAAAACCTACCCCACATGTTTCCTTTAGAAATTTATGTACCCCACATGGACAACGCTATGGCTTTTGAGATTTAAATGGGTACAAAGGAAGAATAAAAGAAGGTATTAGGAGAACACAATAGATGTACCCCATATCTACCCATCTGTGCGCCTGTGTGTTAGCCACGCTTCGAGGACGCGTTGCAAATCGAGGTCGGCCTCGATTTGCAATAACGTTAAAAATGGACACTCATGCAAAGTAATGACGACCAGTGAAATATTTCGAATCTTAAAAAGCAGCCTTCGGTGTACGGGAGTGACACGCAAACGACTTTACACGCCCTCATTTTACCCCGGAGAATCGCTTCACATGTGCCCGGTAATGTAAAGATCGAGCGTGAGGGAGGAGGCGCGTTAAAGTTTATTAAATGAATTGACCTATCGCGGTCGAATCGCGTCAACGCAGCTTGTGAATTATTGTCCAATCACATCAATACAAATTCCACGTGGACCGCGCAAAATCTGAGACAAAAATTAACACATAAAATTCCCATTGGGTTGTCTAAGGGGCGTGGTTAACTCGTAAACGGTGATAGGTCAATTGACATCGCCGTTTGTGAGTTAGCCACGCCCCTTAGACAACTTTACACACGTGCAGCACGTGGATGCGATGCGCGAAACGCGCAGTAGCGTATTACGGGGAATCATTGCATACACGCTCTCTCTGACCGGCCGGATATATACTAGCCTTGATCAAGGCTGTCAAGCTTGTTCCCGAAACGAGCGAGCGCCATTGCCAGTGCTGGCATGGCCTAGCCTGCACGTACACGTCCGTACGTATGTCCCCACACACATCCGTAAACAGTGCGTATAATACAGTACAATGTACATGTACGTACGTGTACAGTCCCCACCATACGTACACGCATAGTTTAGGCGAATGACAGCCTTGACCCAACCGTGCCTAATGTCCTATGCATTTCTTTATATTTTCGGCCAATATTGGCCGAGCCAATCAAACCCCGTAAACTTTGACTCGAATATGCATATTCATGTCGTAGCTGCATGCACGATACACGTACACAGTCCAAAGTAAACACGCGCTTCAAATGTAACACGCATATGATGCGCGCGCGCGTCATCTCATCCTATTATCCAATGAGAGAAGAATGTTTACCATAGCGCGTACTCATTATCATAGTGAGCAAACAGGGTTGGGTCAAGGCCAGCCTCGACTCCATTGGCGCGTATGCGTTTCTTCACTAACCCCTGGCCGTGAGGAATACGTAAACGACGCTGACTGGCTATTCGAAATGAATATTTATATACTGAAAGTGAACTGCGCGTGTAATCCGAATGTTGAACGCCCTGTGTGCGCTCGCGCCCGCGTTAACATCCTGTTCGTCACGTCACATCAGCAAAACGTCGACTCCGAGCACTTTTTTCCATTATCAAGACAAGCTGGTCACTAGTCTTGGTGGCTACGATAAACGATATGGATTTCTCTGGTCAGGAAATACATGTATTTTATGTTTAAACAGAGATAGAAAAGGCACACATTAAATTCGAGTCGAGGCCGGAAATCAAACCTGTTCCAATCGCTAGTAAATTACTCATTTATCCAGTTCAAGAAAGCAGCCCATTCTCAATGACAGTGTTTGCCGCCGCTGCAGAAGATGCATCGAAAGGTTTGACAAATTTGCGAAAACAGCTGAGAAAAACATTCGGAAAATTACACAACTGAAATCCGGCAATAATGGGCGGAAACGGTCTGACGGTCGTCATATTTTTCCTTCCTCCCAATCCCACCAGGTCGGCTGTTACTACTCGGTGCAGTGTTAGATTTAACGTCAGGCGGGAAAAACATTAGGCATGTTAGGAGCTAATCTCATCCTTCCAAAGGATTGATTCTACAAATGAAAACTTTCCTACTAAAAGCACTGCGTCGCGCGTTAAACACATCGACTGCAGTCCTAATTTCCATATCCCACTACTATGTGGGATATGTAAATTACACAATTCCAGGGGTTAAGATCGCGCAAGGCATGGTGGGAAAAACATGGCGCATCAAGATCGTACCCATGGTAACGAGGTTGGGTCAAGGCTGTCTTTCGCCTCGACTATGCGTGTACGTATGGTGGTGACTGGGCACTGCAGAACTGGGCACGTACGTACTGGGACCGATTTCACGAAACGCTAAGACGCGTCTTAAGAAGAGTAACTCGTCTTAACTCGCGACTCGTCCTAGGATCGATTTCACCAAAGTTAGGACGCGTTCAATACGTCATAACTTCCTTAGCAACGCGGCTGAACTCGTCTTAACTTAAGATCGGTCTGGGGGTCGTCTTATTACAAAGCTCGGCGGGCAATTATGAGAGAGAGGATCCGAGATAGAAGAAATCCACTAGATATTAATGACGAGGAAATCCTTAAGAGATATAGGTTCACCAGGCAGGGAATATTCTAAGTTCTAGAAAGGGTTGAAGAAGAATTGGAGCCCGATATAGGCCTACCCGGGTGAGTGTAATATTAATAAGTGGATACAAATGTGATGCCCCGGTCTTTACACGTCAATAATAATCGAGAAGGGCGTGACTGCTGTTAATGGACCGAGCCGAAGACGAGGTCTATTAATATGGAGATCAGTGATCCTCTATCTCTTCCATTGATCTCCATTATACAGACTGGATGGGACACCGCGTCGTGTTTGTGCACAAATGCGCGGCCGCGCAGTGGCGGCGCTTGTAGAGGGTGGTAAACGGAATCTGCGTCGTAGCTGCAATTTGGCTACCAAATTAGCCATGGTGAAGAAAGTTCGCAGTGAAAAGTGTATTGTACAAAATGAAGCAGAACTGCGTAGCACTGATGAAAAGTACAAAGTATGATAAAAGTAAAAGCAGTGCTCACCAAGAATATTGGAGCTGAATTTTCGGCCTGACTAGGCTTTCATCGGAGCTGGGAGTTGGACTGGTGGTTTGAATGCAGAAAATTCCACATTCAAACCAACTGCGGCCAATTTCATAAAGCTGTTAAGCACAAAAATGTGCTTAGCTTGCAAATGCTTCCTTGATAAATACTGGATTACTAACCAGATTTCCATGTGTGGATTATTGCTTTTGACTGGCATTCAGCTGTTGTTTAGCATGAAAATTACATGGACTTTTGGCTGGTAACCTGTTTTTACTAAGCAATACATTTTCATGCTAAGCAAATTTTTGTGCTTAACAGCTCTATGAAATTGGCCCCTGGCGTGAGCGTTCCGAGCTTGTAGATGATGCGCTGTTTCATCTCCAAGCGCTGAGCGTTCGATGTTGTCATGGTCATGACGCACACGCGCATGTTGTCACACGTGTGCGGTTGCTTGGAGAAGTGGCGCGCCACATGTGTCCGGGGACATTGAGTCGGACCATAGACCTGGTCGGACACTTCGAAGGTGCTCAGTATACCGGTCTGCCAAACGACGCTTCGTTTCGCCGATGTAGTGGACAGTGGACACCGCATAGTTGGCAGGAGATACAATACACAAGGTTGGAAGATATGCAAGTGAATTGTCCTCTGGGTGTATAACTGCCTTTGGGACCGTCGATCTGGGGGGGGGGGGATTGTGGATGGACCTGCACGTATTACAGCGAGGGCGATTGCAGGCTGTAGTGCCGGTGTTAATCTCGTTGACAACGGAGACTGGTGGGAGGATGGATCGGATTAAAGTCTGTCCGATGGACTGGTCACGTCGGAAAGCAACGAGGGGAGTGGAGTCTCAATTGAAGATATGGTTGGTCAAAGGATTAACTTGGAGCGTGCGGAAGAATTTCATGATGCTAGCACGAACTCGCAGGTTAAACTGGTGGTAGGTGAGGACCAAAGGGATGCGCTTGTCGGCATTCTTAGTCGATGGAGTAAGCGCTGTCTTGCGGGTAATGGCAGAGATTCGACGCAAGGCATTTGATGTGATGTCTCTGGGCTAGCCTCTGTCCATGAAAAAATATGGCCATTTTTGAAGCTTGTTGACTGAAATCGTTGTCATCGCTACAGATGCGTCGAAGTCTGAGAAATTGTGAGTAAGGAATAGAATCCCTACAAGACTGCGGATATGAGGAGTCGTATTGCAGATAGCTGTGATAGTCAGTTGGCTTGTAGAACATGGAGGTTACTAACCGTTCACCATCAATCCGAAGTTGAATGTCGAGGAAAGGGAGTGTGGTCTCTGAAACCTCTGAGGTGAACTGCAGGGCAGGATGATATTTGCCGACAAAATCAATAAAGTTGTTCAGTTCCTCCCTTGTGGATGATGTTGCACCAATTATGTCATCTATGTACCTCCTGTAGAGCAGAGGCAATGGACCAGTGTAGTCTTCGAACAGGTTAGCTTCGACATACCCGACGAAAAGGCAGGCGTAACTTGGCCCCATGCGCGTACCCATAGCGACTCCACTTTGCTGAGTGTAGTGTCTGTTGTTGAAGGTAAAGTTGTTGAGCTTCAGAACTAGTTCTGCAAGACGAACGAGAGTCGTAGATGATGGCGTGGGGTTCGGTCGTCGCTCGAGGAAGTATTATATTGCAAGGCTACCAAACCGTCCGCGTGGGGGATGGAGGTATAGAGAGATTTTACATCCATAGTGAAAAGGAGCTTGTTAGCAGAGGGCCCAAATCTGAAATCTTCAAACAGCCGGAGAGCATCGGAGGTGTCTTTGACGTATGATATGGTAGTGATTGCACGATGGGAGTCAATACTGAGTCAATGTAGCAGGAAACAAGCTCAGTGGGACAACTGCAGGCTGAGACAATAGGCCGTCCAGGGTTATTAGGTTTGTGAATCTTTGGGAGGAGGTATAGAAACAGGCAGTACGCGGTGTAGAAACTACCGGTATGAGATTAGCAGCATTTGTAGGTAGTGCGCCCAGTTTAGCTATTGGGTTGTGGTCAATTTCTTTGTATGACGTCCTATATCAGAAAGTTGACGTTCAGCCTCCTAAATGTACAGATCACGACGCCAAACAACAGTAGCCCCACCCTTGTCTGCTCTCTTTATGACAATAAAACGGTTTTGACGGAGGAACTGCAAAGCTTTGCGTTCGTCAGCAGTGATGTTGGAAAGGGTAGATCTTGTGAAGTCAAGTTGATTGACCTCGTTCCTACAACTGTCAATCTAACGTTCTGTTGCGGCCAGAGTTAGGACACCACTTAGATCTCTTTGGGCAGAGGTTGTCAAAGGGATCAACACGATCAGCTTGGTCGGCTTGAGGAGATGAATCATCAGAATGAGACATGGATGGTGAGATGGGTAGATTACGGGTTTGCGTGTCATCTTAATGGAAATATTCTCGTAGTCGTAAACGGCGAAAGAAATTCCTCGGAAAATTCATCAACATGACTAGCGGTAGGCACGAAATTTAGACAGCGTTGAAGAACTCTGTGCTCCGCTTCTGAGAGAGGAAGATCTGGGGGTATAGTAACGACCACTTTCAAAGGCTGATGCCAATGAGTCGAGTCATGGGTCGGCGGGGATGGGTTGGCAATCGGAGAAGTATTTTGAAGTGAACTCAGCTTGGAATGTTTGGACTGCTTCATGGCATTATATAGTTCAGTGTTGAGTTCGTGATAATACCCGTGACACGATAGGCAGTGCTATGATCACCATTGTTATATAAATTAGCACGCAAATCACGTACCTCTTGGTCAAGCTGAGCGATTCTTTTGCGATGGGTATGAAGTGTGCAACGGATGAGACGGCGAGAAGAATCACGGACAATAAGGCGCATCCGACTGGTGTAACTATGACAATCCGGAATTAAGTTCAAAACCCTTAGGTATAATTCCAGAACGTAATTTGGTACTGAGAAAGTTCAAGTGTCTACAGAATCTGGTTTTAGTGAAAGTAGCAGTAGCAAGGGCGAGAGAAGTATCGACAATCGGTTTAGGCAGAATACTAATGCGGGAAAGGAATCGGAGATTCCTTTGGAGATGGAATTGGAGATGGAACAGCGCATCATCTACAAGCTCGGAACGCTCACGCCAGGTGGTTTGAATGTGGAATGTTCAGCATTCAAACCACCAGTCCAACTCCCAGCTCCGATGAAGGCCTAGTCAGGCCGAAAATTCAGCTCCAATATTCTTGGTGAGCACTGCTTTAACTTTTATCATACTTTGTACTTTTCATCAGTGCTACGCAGTTCTGCTTCATTTTGTACAATACACTTTTCACTGCGAACTTTCTTCACCATGGCTAATTTGGTAGCCAAATTGCAGCTACGACGCAGATTCCTTTCCCGCATTGGTATTCTGCCTAAACCGATTGTCGATACTTCTTTCGCCCTTGCTACTGCTACGTTCACTAAAACCAGATTCTGTAGCCACTTGAACTTTCTCAGTACCTGCTTACGTTCTGGACTTATACCTAAGGGTTTTGAACTTAAAGGAAACATGCTTCTCAAACTGGCCGGATCACATTTTATTTCATAAATACATTAATTTATATGTATTAAATGTGAATTAAAAGCCAAACTGGTTCAAGTGAAGTTTTAGTGTAATTATTTGTCGCTCAAAAATTGGCCCCCCCTTTTTGGAATTTGTTGAGATTTAAATTGAGGGCGCTTTTTGTGACGTAGACCGAGGCGCATATCGACTCGATAGTCTGGACCCGTAAATGACGCATGTACATCGTATACACACTAGGTCTACACGTGCAATTTCGTAAGTTGCAACAACTAACATCGAACTTACCCTGATTTGTTCCCTTTTAGCGAAGGCTTCTCTGGGAATGGGCCGTTTAACTGCTTTCGCCTGTACCTTACTCACATTTGGGAACTGTGTTAAGATGGCAGTGGACTTGAGCATATAAGTTTTAATGGTCATCCCATGATTTGAAAATACCAGTATCGAAACACGACGGCTCAAAGTGGTCGCTACATAACGCTGAAAAGCTGCTGGGGCCGGACCACTTCGCTCTTGTCACCTTCACTTTCGCCGTCCAAATTCTCCGATATTTTGCATCAGTTGGAAATAAATGAAGGCTTACTCCATCCTTCGTTGTTTTGCTGCACCCAGCAGCCACACACCTTGTCGGCATGGCCGAAAAACCCTATATTTTGCTTAGATTTTGGACGAAGAATTTTGCCGTTCTGCACACGCATGGTAGTCCAAAGTTATTCTTAGGGTTATGACGCACAGTTAAATGAGAAAGAAACCGCACAGCATATAGAAACGAAGTATAATCCTAAATAGAATCCTTGGAATATCAACTGTTCAGTAATTCGGTTAATTTTGTGAAACCTTTTGTTTCTTGTATTGCAATTTGTGTATGATTTGCTCGTGCGCATTCAAAGAACTGTAGCTAATGTCCTGTTTTTTAAAGATATGCGCTAAAACAATTCGACCGTGGACGAGTGTAGTAACTCCATGCACTAAATCAAGTAAAAGTCTTCAGCAAGTTACTAGAATAAACATTTAATTATGTCACCAAAACAACTCCATAAACACAATTGTTTACTCCTTCATTATAATCACGGACTGACTGCATGGTCGTGTGACAAGACGGGCAGTAATTTTACGACTTCATGCAATAAGCTCCCAGCACCGAGCTATTGCAATACGGAGCTCTGAATACAAAACCATTTTATAGGACATCAAACTCGTATGACCCAACCGTTAAAATATTAAAAGATTAAACTTTTTCGGATTTCGGGAATTTTTAAGTTGTTTCTCAAGACCCTAGTATTATTTTTGGGTGGAATGAACTGTTTAAATTGATTTGTTCTCTCTGATGTTTTTTTTATAAAAAGCCACACACAACGATTTTCTTCGATCAGTTAAAGATTGTAAATTACAATTAGTTAAAACATCATCGTAAGTTGTATAATTTGACCCCAATATTATTTTAAGGGATCTCTTCTGTACTCGTTCAATATGAGTTATCTGTTGTTTAGTCAGTGCCCTATTCCACACTGGAGCAGCGTATTCAGTAATTGGTCTAATAAAACATGTATAAATCGTCATAAGGTCATGAGATGGAAGACCGTGACATTTAAGCACACGTAACATGTGAATCTTACTATTAGCCCGTTTAACTATGTTATCAACATTTCTATCCCATTTCAAATCATTTTGAATAATTACTCCTAACACTTTCATTTGAGTCACTGTTACAAGGTTATGAGCACCAATAGAAAATGTTTGACAAATGGGTGGATTTCGCATAAAACTAACATTCATGTGGAGGCATTTGGATGGATTAAGTTTCATTAGATTTTGGTCGCACCATCCAACAAGACTGTCTATTGAATTTTGAATATTTGACGGTTGTGAGAAGTTTCTGCATTCTACTATTGACAGATCATCAACGTATTTGTAAGTAGAAATATTATTACCATCCAGCTTAACATCATTAATCATCGCTAAAAATATAATTGGGCCTAATTTAGTTCCTTGTGGAACACCTGAATATAAAGTCGACCAATCAGAACATGTTGAATGGTATCGAACACATTGTTGGCGAGCACTCAACAAAATCAGTAATCCAAGGGATAATAGAGAGGCGAACATCCAAGTCAATGAGTTTTGTGATAGCCAGGGTATGATCAATTCTATCAAATGCTTTGGCAAAGTCGGTAACAATTACAGTAGAAGTGGATTTCGGTTTATCCCCATGTTCATACAGCAAATGTAACATATTTATTAAATAGTGATTTGTAGATAGGAATTTTCTGTTACCAAATTGACATGGATCCAATTTTGGTGCGATATCTTGTAATACCCATTGTGCAATAAAACCTTCCGCAATCTTTGCAAAATGATTGGTAAGAGAAATTGGTCTCAATTTCTCAACTGAAGGGGGATTAGTCTTCGGAACAGGGATCACAATAGCTTTTTTCCAGTCATTCGGAACTCTTCCTTGTTGAAATGATAAATTAATTATATCAGTGAGTGGCGTTGCCAGTTCGATGGAATATTCCCGAATGAAACGGGCAGTTATGTTATCAGGACCACCAGAGCATGTTAAACGGATTCCCGTCAAAGCCTTATGAACAGTCCACGGTGCTAAAATTGGACAAGGTATTTCCGTTGGTAAGTATGCAGGTGGCTTATTCATGTCGATTGGTTCCAAATCCTCAGCTACTGACAAAAAACGATTATTAATATTTGATGCAATTGCGAACTCGTCACAAGGACTAATTCCAGGAATATTAATCGGATGGCGGTCCACTATCTGTTTAAATTGCTGATCTGTAATCAAAGGATCTGTGTTCATCTGGTTAAAATCACCAAGGATTACGAATCCTGCTTGAGGGTGTCGGGTGGTTAGCAAATCAACAGTACTCAAAATATGTTCAGTCATTTGCGCTTCCACTAGCATGTCCGGTTGAGGAAAATAGACGACTGCACAAAATATACAGGCAATTGTTCTCGGAAGTCGTAGAGGGCGCAATTTCACCCAAGCTATTTCCAGATTCTCTGGTATTGAGATATCTGTAACCTGGGCGGCATTAAACTGATGCTTCACATAAAAGGTTACACCTCCTCCAACTCTATGTTCCCGTGACTTAGCAAACATTGAGTATCCTGGGATAGAAGCTAAATCTAGTGGCAAGTCCCATTTAAACCAGGTCTCCGTGATGGCACAAACGTCCACATCATTGTCCATAATAAATGTTGAAAGTTCATCAAGCTTATTGTAAGCTGACCTTGCATTGAAAAGCAAATATGACGGTAAAGTTGGTTTTTGTATGCATATAGGACGCTGGTTGGCTCTCGGTACAGCAACAAGGTTACGTGGGTTGCATACGCTAAAACTGGGTACTTGTACTCTTGTGAGATCAATAATTGTCGGTATATAATAGTTTAACCGTTTAGTTTTACGACGGCCTGCTCTCTTGCCTCTGTGTGTGGGTCTACAACTGAGCGAATAAATCTTTAATTGTTTAATAATATTCCACGTACATTGTGAAATCCTGGATTTGGTACACGTTGCTCCAATTTCATATAATTGACTGGGACTATATCGACGTAAGTCACAGGCTAGTTCGTGATCTTGCCGGTTTTGGTCTGGAGATAAACTGGCAGGTTCCGGGTTCAATTCAACATCACCGCACAATATGTGGAGTTGGAAAGTTGCACACGAATTTGCGTAGTAAATGACAGGTGCAAGATGGAAACGTCTGGCTTTCATTTTCACAAGTTTGGGAAATGTAAAACAAGCAGAGATATCTGAAACATCATCCCTCGGGCGAGAATACGTGTCGCATGGTCCAACAACCAAGCACAGCAGGTACAATATAACGTATACATGTTTGCATACCTCCATCTTGGTAGATCCGTTTTCGAAAATCAGTGTTCACAAAAACGGCAAAATCACAGCAGCGGCAGGCAAATAAGTCCAAACCTTACACAACAAGGTAGCAAACACTCCAAAAGTAACAGTCATCAAATAAGATAGTTAAAATACATCGAGATAACAGACGATTAAGAACGGTTAAAAACTAAGAAAGTGGAGCAAGAAAATTGGACTGGCAGCCGGCAACAGCGCCCTCACAGGATGACACGTTGTTGCTACGTAATCTTGTGCAAACATGTTTGTCAGCCAGTATAGACGTCGCCTTGCATTTCCAGGTGTAATAACTAATAACAAAACCTCTTTGAGATTGATAGACTTGATTTACTGTATGTTATTTGGCATACCTAACTAACCACTTTTTATTTCTTTTTTCGTTTTTAAACAGATATTGCAAAGATGTTTACCTGCGACGTATGCAACAAATCATTCTTCAAGCGTGGTAATTTCAATCCTCACGTAGCCTGTCACGAGGATGCTAACCAGCACCAGTGCGAAGTGTGCGGCAAGGTGTTTGCACGTCGGTATAACTTCATCAGACACGTGAACAGTCAGCATGGTGGGATGCAGGTAGGCTATGGGGAGAGTGAAGATGGAGAACCTGAACCTAAACGACCCAAAATCACCGATGCTAAGAATGTCGAGGATATCCGAGGATATCTACAGCGTCAATCGAGTCAAGGAAGTTCATATGAAAAAGTTCAACACCACCACGGGGTTGGAGTACAGCGTCACATTCAAGGACAACCTCGATATTTATAATCATGCAGCCGTCCTTGACACGCTTCATCGAGTTTTCGACAGTCTTTTTGAGACGTTGACAAATGGCGCAGGTCCGAAGGATCTCGTACGTGTGGTGGTGATGAGTCCGGAGCTCGACTACCCGATTCAGTTACCGTTCATCACCAAAGAGAAGTTGACGGCGGAGAGATTTCTGGCTCGGATCGAGCAGGTGATTCAGAGCAACGAACAATTTTCCTTGGACAGCAGTCTCCAGATTAACATTACCCACGTGGCCATGCCTTTGGGTGGTAAAATCCCTAAGAAACGCTATGTCAACTTTGAACGGTTTCTGAAGGAGAAGAAGTGTATCCTCCAGATTATCAACAAAGATGACTTATGTTGTGCGAGGGCTATTGTTACTGCCAAGGCCAAAATCGATGAGCATGAACGATGGGACTCTATCAGAAGAGGATATTCGCTACAACAAACGTTGGCTGAAGATCTCCATCGGCAAGCTGGAGTGCCTCTGAATAAATGCGGAGTGGAGGAAATCAAATTGTTTCAAGGCGTTCTCTCTGGCTATCAGATCCTGGTCGCTTCAAAAGAACATTTTAATGCCATCATTTACAAAGGGCCACCAACCGATAAACAGATTTATCTGTACTACCACCACGGCCATTACGATGTCATCACCAAGATGCCGGCTTTCCTCAATCGGAGCTACTTTTGTGTGTCGTGTCTAAAAGGCTATGATCACACACAAGATCACAGGTGCCAAAATTCTTGCAAGCTCTGCTTCCAAACTAACTGCATTGAGGAAGAGTGGGTGTACTGCCGCGACTGCAATCGGAACTTCAGAAGCCAAACGTGCTTCGAGAATCATCTGAAACAAAATGGCGCTGGCACCTCCGTATGTAAAACCCACTATAGATGTCAGGATTGCAGCCAGTTCGTCAGTCGGAAACGCCACAGAGGGAAGATGCACGTATGCGGGGAGAAATACTGCTCCGTGTGCAAAGAGTACGTGCCCAAAGACCACTTATGTTACATGCAGCCGGCAATGGAAATCGGCACTCCTGCTGAAGATAGTAAGATTAACGACACCAGGTTTATTAATCAAGAGGCGGATGGGGAAGTAGAGGAGGAGGTAAAAGACAAGATCGGGTCTTATATTTTCTTTGACTTTGAGTGTATGCAGGAGACGGGCATACACCAGCCAAATTTGTGCATCGCACATAAAGTCTGCATCCAGTGTTTAGACCGGGAGGACGTCACGACTTGCCAACGATGCGGTGATCGGGAGCGTGTGTTTCAAGGTCACAATTCTCAGAAGGAATTCTGTGAATGGTTGTTTGGTGAGGACAATGCTGGTTCCACTGTTCTCTGCCATAACTTCCAAGGCTACGACTCGTACTTTATTTTGCGTTATTTGTACGATAATGCAGTCTTGCCCGAAGTCATTCTGAATGGGTCAAAAGTCATGAGTATGAAGGTTTCCGTCAACGACATGAAGTTTATAGACTCCCTCAATTTCCTCCCCATGCCCCTTTCCAAGTTGCCCGGAGCTTTTGGTATTAAGGAGTTGGCTAAAGGTTATTTCCCGCACTTCTTTAACACAAAAGCCAATCAAGAGAAGGTCATGTCCTACCTCCCTGACATGAAATATTACAACCCCGCGGCCATGAAGCAAGGAGAAAGACAGAAATTCATCGACTGGTACGAACTGCATCAGAATGACGCGTTCGATTTCAAGAAGGAAATCATTAAATATTGCCAATCCGACGTGGATATCCTCCGGCGATGCTGTCTTCGTTTCAGGACTCTGTTTATAGACATGACGACAGACGAGAACACACCCGGCATTGACCCATTCCAGCACTGCATTACAATCGCTTCTGCGTGTAACTTGGTGTACCGATCCAGATATCTTGAATCTAACACCATCGGCATTATACATCCTCAGGGATACCGGTCAAACGACAGGCAGTCTGTCAAAGCGTTGCAGTGGTTGAAATGGGTATCTCACCAGACGGGTCAGAACATACAACACGCGGCCAACAACGGTGAAGTACACGTAGGCAAATACAAAGTGGACGGCTACTACGAAGCAGATGAAGTCAAGATCGTCATGGAGTTCCATGGCTGTATTCACCATGGGCATACTTGTCTAGCCCGCACCACAAAACACCCCTTCAACAATTTGACCATGGAAGAACTGTACCAGAAAACCATTGAGAAACGGCAGTTTATCATCGAACAGGGCTATCGTTATATCGAACAGTGGGAATGTGACTTTGATGTTCAGCTAAAGAAGGATGACTCCATGAGAGAATACATTAAGGCCTTGGAAATTCCCACCCCTCTCGTCCCACGCGATGCATTCTGCGGAGGACGCACCAACGCAACCAGACTCTTCTACGAAGCTGGACCTGGAGAGAAAATCAAATACGTGGATTTTACCAGCTTGTACCCATACATAAACAAGTACGGTAAATATCCCGTCGGCCATCCCACCATCATCACCGATAATTTTTGTGACATAAGCGAGTATGAGGGTTTGGTCAAGTGCAAGGTGCTTCCTCCCAGAGGGCTGTATCACCCAGTTATCCCCTACAAAGCAGCCGGACGACTGATGTTTCCTCTGTGCGCCAAGTGCTGCGAAACACTACAGCAATCTCCCTGTCTCCATAATGACGAAGAGCGGGCCTTGGTGGGTACATGGGTCACGCTGAAACTACAGAAAGCGCTTCAGGTGGGATACAGACTGCTTACAATCTATGAGGTGTGGCATTTTGACAGAGTTGCTCAATACGATCCCGACACCAAAGAAGGGGGGCTATTTGCTTCCTACGTCAACGCGTTCTTAAAAATGAAGCAAGAAGCAAGTGATTGGCCGCAGTGGTGCCAGACAACGCAGCAGAAACATGACTACATCCAGAAGTACTTCGACAGGGAAGGTGTCAAGCTGGAATGGGATAACATTCAGAAGAACCCCGGTCTCAGGGCACTGGCTAAACTCATGCTAAACAGGTAAATGATTCTAATATCTTTCACTAAAAACCGAACATGTTTAGATTGTTTCATTCCCCCCTTTATACAAATTTTAGTATTGCATTCACTGCAGCTTTTGTTTCTTATTGTTTGTTTCACATGTTTTGAACTATTGCTAACAAACTGTTCTCTTTATCCATATATCTTAGCTTTTGGGGTAAGTTTGGTCAGCGGCCCAACATGGCGAAGACAACCCATATTACCGACCCTGCGGAGTACTTTGAGATGATGACGAGCGATAAAATTGAAGTGAACAGCGCCAACTTCGTCTCGGAGGAGATGGTGGAGGTTCAGTGACAAAATACCAAGGACTTTATCGAGCCTTCTGGACGGACCAACGTCATCATCGCAGCGTACACCACGGCACAAGCAAGACTCAAACTTTACGAACTATTAGAGAAGTTAGACAGTAGAGTCCTGTATTACGACACAGACAGCGTGATATACGTGAGCCGCGAGGGTGAATGGGACACCAATATCGGGGATTACTTGGGCGAACTTACCAATGAAATTGATTCAGACAACCATATCACATCATTTGTCTGCGGGGGGCCAACAAATTATGCCTACAAGTTGGCAAAACCCGATTCGAACAGAAACACGACGTTTTGTAAAGTTCGAGGTATCACGCTTAATTACCGAAATCAATCCATCGTGAATTTCGACACTGTTTCAAATGGTTCACCAGATCGGTCCCTCCAAAGTGCAAGTCGTTGATCCCCACAAAATAACCAGAAATAAAAAAACGATGAACATCGAAAGCAAGGAAGAAAGGAAATATTACCCGGTGGTGTATACCAAAAGAGTAAAAGTTGGTCATTTTGACACGCTTCCCTACGGATACTGATATCTCGCTATCTGTGTCGTAATATTACTCCTCGACCAGTTAAATCTTGAACTTTATGTCTTTTATCATGCAGATTTAGTAAACTAGTAACTCTGTTTTATCTGGCGTTAGTTTATCAAAGTTTTCTTGTTCTACATTTTGCTTCTTATTTCCCATATTAGAATTTTAAAACAAAAACTTCAATCATAAACTAGAAGAAAAAAATTTCGCCCGGATAATAGCTGTGCCGGAAAACAAGTTGTTCTATAACAAGTCGCAAACTATACAAAGAGGCCTCCTGGAAGTCCAGAATATGCAAACTTTGGTGCGTATAAAGTTCGAATGTGTTGGTGTGTTCGCTTCGGGAAAATTTACCCTCAATTTAGTGAATGACGACCTCAAAAGGTGAAAGTCCAACATAATTTTTGTTTATTGTACAATTAATACATCATAATTGCATTTTCTTTACATATAAAATGGTTAGGCTATACTAAAATACCCACCGATAAAAAATACAATCACCCTCTGTGTGCAATTTATCTACCGGTATTGTTTAACAATAGGGCCTATTTATTGCACAACCGTATAAAACTGAAGAATTGAATCACAAATTGGCAACAACTCCGAACAACGGATCGATTAAAAATAGAAATCTTCCTGTTGTATATTAAACAATATTGCAACACATTGAGCAATAAACGTTACCGGTACTCCAACTGTTTTATGTGACTTTTTAAATTTATTATGTCCATTTGATTCGATTATGAAGTTTTAACGTAGATGTCAAATATCATTTGGATTCCGTACGTTATAGGCCTACTTGCAGGCAGCGGCGGTGATTTCTCGTCAATGTTGGTGTTGAGGCTGTGGTTTTTCCTTGAACTTATTTGTAACCGTGGTTTCCCCTTTAAAACAGTTCAGTGAATGTGCGACCTACTTGATTGAGTGGCGACCGTGCCCGTGTTCGTGTGTGCGTTGTGCGGTCCGACTTCACTGACTAAAAGTTGTAAAAGTACAAACTTGTGGGTTTTGTCTTCTTATATCATTGATATCATTTCTTAACAATAATTCTGATAGACCTTGATGTTGGTAATACTCTTAGGTTTAAAAGGAAAAAGTAGTATTTTACACAGCGGAGCGATATACTGAACCTGTTGCTATGGAATTTTCGCGCGCTCCAGCTGGCCGGTTTCTCTACTCTGTTTAGTCAACATCGGCTGGGGAATAGCTGACGTTTTCCTGTATATTTGCATGATCTATCCTCAAATGTAACAAACACCCTTGGAAGACAAGGTGAGCAAGGTTATTCTGAATAATCGTACCCTAGATTTTGTTGATAAATTGTAAGTTTTATGGCCGGGAATGTGTCACTAACTTTGCGGTCGCTGACGGTTGATTATGAAATCATAGCGTGTGTAAGACCATATGATTGCAGTTTTAGCACGAAGTGCACGTTGCAATTTATACATGAAGTGTCTGTTGCATTTCTTGACACGCGTAAGGCATTATGTACTTGCAGTATTGTTGTATACTCTTAAGCTGACTCTGGGACTTACATATAGTAATGGTCAGTTACTAAAATATTTGAAATGTACCTTGTATTATTTATAATGTCTGCACATCGTTTGCAGGGTGTTTTGTTTTGTCTGGGTTGAGTCGATCGATGTAAACTACCTGCACAATTTTGTCAGGGTGTCAAGCCAGACTCCCCTATCTTACTTGGACTGATGATTGATGAGAATAAATTACCTACCATGATGAGTTCTACAGATCAATGTTGTGGGCATCTTCTTTGCTTCCCTTAATCCGGGACTCGCCGTCCCCCCTCAAGACTGTGCCGAACCGCCCCTCGGAGGTACAGCAACCGGAGCCATACTACACCAAGTCCCCTCCACCCCAACATTGGGGACAACAATTGTTAAGCATTTTGTACTCTCTGTCTCTTGTGTATCCTGGGAAATTTTTGAAAATGTGTGCTGATCTTTGTGTATTCTGCTGCATACAAGGGTATGTAAAAGCCAAGACCAATAAAATGTATAAATGACAATGGGGAAATTATTGGGGGACACTGTCATAACTGTCTCCTCCCGCAAAAATAATTTAACATGACTTTTGGACATGTGCTGTAGTTGTTTCAAGTGAATAAACTACTTGAAACCTGAGAATTGCCCGTTGAACACTCAAGGAATTCTGATGAATTCCGGTTGGTTTTAGTGTTGTCATATTTATTCGTATCCTTATTTTATTTGTAATTAATAGAGTTAAATAGAATATATCGATACTTGTAGTGTGCGTTCAGTTTCACATAGTTTCATATTCTGTTTTCCTGAGTTTTTTATGTTTAGTTTCGAACTTTTTTTTGGGTCGTTTTTACGCATTCATTACATTTTACTGTATAGCTATTCACAATACCGTATTATTTTACATACTTACTTAAAATTTGTACATTTTATTAAATTTTATTTCACTTTTGGGTTTCGCCTGTTGGTAATTTACTTTGATAATTTCCAATTGTACGTTTTATGTTTAATTTTTACGAAAGTTGTGTACCCTTTCTACTTGAAACCCGTCACATTTGTAGTGTGTACTACTTCCCAGTGCGATAAAAGAAGTAAATTTAGACTACAATCTTTGCCTATCAGTAAAAAAAGAAACAGCGTCAGTGTACAAACGAGTTTATCTCTTCTTTTCTTTGGCCGTGCATAGTCGTGCAAGGTCAGAATAACAAATAAAGGGATTACTTTGCTGTTGCCTCTTACGCAATGTTGTTTACACACACACACACACACAGAGTCATGTAAACGGGTGCAATCGTGGACCTCCCATTGTTCCTCTTTTGTTTATACTCTAACTTTTTCGGAAGGCCTCCCATTGGTTTTGTACACAATTTTCAATCGTGGACGTTAGGTCAAACGTGGACCCCTTTGTCTACGCTCGTATTCTTTTGTCCTAGGTCCACGATTGCCGGCATATACAAACTCACACACACCCACACATACATGTGCACCAATGCACATTGAGGACATACTTAGTATTCTATCAAATAGAGGCCATTTCTATCATGCGAGTGTTGTCTATCAAATTGAGGACACAATACAAAAAATGGCATGTTTGTGAAAAATAGAGGCCCCTTAGGCGTATGACATCATGTCTTATCATTTGATTCCCGATATTGTCTTTCTGTACGAAAGGTACTTCATGTCCTATTTTAATAACTTATTTCAACAGATTATCGCGCTCAACTGATTGTCATTGTTCTCCTAATCCAAATAGGCACGAGACTATTAATTGCCTCCCAGCCAGCGCACAAGATGGCCTCAATATGATACATGTCTGATGGCTTTCAGTTTCGTAATATCTTCTGAAATCAGTGAGCATCCCTAGCTATGTGGTGCACACTTTGCATTTCATAAGTGGTTGCCTGTATTGAGCAACTGAGCACTAATTCTGCTCCGACAAACTTTTTGAGTGTCCGTTCACAAGGCCAAGAATACCCTTAACGTTCACTAGAACGGCCATTGAGCTTCATTGTGTTCCTGCAAAAGTCTTTAATGTTCCTCCACGTTCGAGTCTGAAGTGCCACAGGACAGCTTGCTTCAATGTCAAATTTGCCAGGAAGTGTCCTCATCAAGAAGAATCTCTGTAAGCCCTCCGTGACGTCTCTCTTCTCCCGTGCAGTCCAGGGACGCGGCTTCACTCGTCCAGATATTGGAGGTGGCCGACTACTGGATGGGACACTGGTATCACACGGTCCAATAACGCACAGAAAACATGATAACTAAGGCACTTAATCCTTCACTGTTGGCGCAGCCACCTTATGGAGACAGAAAGACAGACGAAGACAGCCAAACAGACAGACCAAAACAACTTACTTCTATCACTGGAATCATCATTCGAGTCGCAGTAGTCCGAGGTATCGCTGCAGTCCTCAGTCTTGAAGCCTTCTACAAATATAAAAAGAAAGGATCAATGCATTTTTTGAGGGCAAGTTTGCAATTTCATGGGGGGGGGGGGGGGATAGTATAGGATAGGGAGTATAGAAGGGGAGGGGACAGAATGGGGAAGGGTTGGAGGCAGTTAGGGCAGGGGTTGGAGGGAAGGTCGGAGAGGAGGGTCGGGGGGAGAAAAGGTGGGATAGGGGAGGGAGAGTGTCTGCCAGCTAGACAGTATTTACCTCTAGTCACGGGTAACTCTTGCAGTGATTTGTCAGGCCGGGATGCCACGTCTCTCTTCTCTCGTGCAGTCCTGCGACGCAGCTTCATTCGTGCAGATATTGGAGGTGCCTCACTAGTGGATGGGACACTGGTTACACCCAGTCCTATAACACAGAAAACTTGAGAATTAAACTACTGTAAAACATCAATTTTTGGCGCAGGTACCTTGTTCCATCAGACAGACAGACAGGCAGACACAGACACAACTTACCTCTTGCACTGGAATCATCATTCGAATCTGAGTAGTCGGAGGAATCGCTGCTGTCCTCATCAGTCGTGAAGCCTTCTGCCAATATACAAAGAAATGATCAATGCATTTTTTTAGGGCAAGTTTGCCATTTCATTCGGGAGGGGGGGGGGGAATATAGGGGGAAGGGGTGGAGGGAGGCAGGCAGGCATTAGGGCAGGGGTTAGAGGGGCACGTTCACAAACGGTGAGATATTTACCTCCAGTCACATGTAACTCTTGCAGTGATTTGCCATGCTGGGATGCCAAGTTGCCCCTCTCCAAGCTCAGGAACAGTCGTGACAGTTGGGTGACCCTCTGGACAGTATCTGGCAACTGGTAGTATTCACGATGGACCCGCAAATCATGACCCATGAAATCTGCAAGTGTTTCCAGCTGATGTTCCTTCAAGGCAAGAATCTGTGATGCGGTCTCTACATGTTTCCGAAGTTTTGTAGAGCGGATGCTGTTGGCATTCTCAAGGCCTGCTTCAGTTGCATATGCTCGGAGACAGTCACTTCCTCGTATATGGCCCGGGCCCCCATAACAACACCGTGCAAACAAGTAACGATTATCCTGTGCTACTCCCGCTTCAATTCTCTTGGCAACCAATGCATTCAACCAGGTCATCGCCTCAATGCTCAGAAGTACCGGAACAGTTCTTCCCCTCTTACCGACAATTTCAACAACTTTGAACATTTTGCATAGATGCCTTTCTATATCAGTGAGCACACAGTCCCTATTGACAACAACTGCACTGTGCTTGGTGAAATCCTCCACCGTCATCTTGGAAACCTCCCCCTGCCTTCTGCGGTTGA
Source organism: Hippasteria phrygiana (assembly GCA_037893225.1). Classification (NCBI taxonomy): domain Eukaryota; kingdom Metazoa; phylum Echinodermata; class Asteroidea; order Valvatida; family Goniasteridae; genus Hippasteria; species Hippasteria phrygiana. The sequence continues at coordinate 9,166 of JAZGUH010000741.1, read as the reverse complement.
ACATAATGAGGTGGCAAAGTGTGACCTCGTTCAATTTCTTCCAAGGTGCTCTTATTCGTTTCCCCCGGGCAGCTTTAAGGCTTTGGAATTCTCTGTCACCAACGTCATGGATGAACGACGACATTTTGACCACATCAGCATTTGTTGGGAGAATGACAGGTTTGTTACGCTTTCCTTGGTGAAGTGTTCTGTGCGCGTGGGTGGAAACACTTTCTTGCCATTTCATTTCACACAACTGCAGAAACTGTTCGGCTTGTTCGGCTTTCTGATTTAGACCACACTCTAGAGCATCTCCTTTGACTATCAGGGCACACTTCTTGATGGAATGTCCAATCTTCAGTGCTAGAGATGGAACATGATACAACTGGTTGACTTCACTGAATCCTGCTATATCACGAACGGCAGTGACTATGTCGTTGAGGCGGTGGGGATGCACAAATGCCTCAAGTGTTGCATTTTGTTGGTTGGTGTTTTTTCGCAATTGGATGACAAGACGACCCAATTCCCTGACTTTGTTTCGGATGTAGCCATGTTGACCTATGTCGTGGCCAAGTTTCAGGTATTCACGTTTGGCCACTTTGATAATCAGTGGATCGTTCCGGACTACAAGAGCCACATCATCTCTCTTCATTGGACTTAGAACCTGGTTCAACTTGAAAGAGACTCCAGCAGGGGGAGGTTTCAATAAATCACTCTTGTGAGCTACACGTCCGCGCACACGATTTGTCCTACTGTTTTTATTATTCTGTGCAGGGAGGGCAGGCTTCAGTGGGCACTGGTGTCTCCAAAGATCGCTACGTACATAATAGCCAAAACAATATATGCACGGTCCATAGGCATGTGGATCTGCTTTATGATTGGGCCTATATCCTACAATGAGAACACCCTCACCCTGTCGAAGGACCAACATTGCGTATTTTCAACAGAAGATTTTTCCGTGCACTACGGTCGGTCTCAGAGGCAATCTCTACAACTTCTCTTTCTTCCTTATGACAAGACTGGAGATGACGGGGCAACTTGGACTGAGGTTCATCACAGTAAAAACAAAAGTGTTTCTTGTCCCATTTTCTTTGACCACCCACATTACTTGTCTGCATGACTGTCACACCACAGTCCTCAGTAGGTTGTACTTCGTCAGGTGACCTGTGTGACTCGTCAGTGAGGCAAGTATGACATGCCGCGGCTGGCTGGCAACCGTCATCCCTGCAGCTGGTCTTGGGGCAGACACACCTCAAAGGAGCAGAACTACTGCACTGTGGGTCACATGATGGTAGCGCCAGCTAACAATAAAGACAAAAAATGAATACATATATTTGGGTCAATCCACGAGGTTGACATCAGTCTTTGGATGGGCAATATTTGAGAAAGTTTAAAATCATGCAAATTATATTTTACCCAAAATATGATACAAAATGTGAAAGTTGAACATACATGTAACCAGTTTGACCAATTTTCTGATGAATAATGAAGCCAGTCTCTACATAACCTTTAGTACTGACATGGTGGGACCTGAAAAATGCAAATTTCCTGTTGTAAGATTTTAAACACTTCTAGAAATACACAAACTGCAACACTAAAAACATTTGTTATGGTATTCAATATCAAAATGCAGCACAACAGCAGAAATACGTGTATGGTCATGGTCTATCATGGTGTCCATGTTACGTCTGCACAGATTCTTCAAACTCTTGCTATCTCTGCAACATTGTGGACACTGACTACATTAAAAGAGGTGTTTTAGTGTTGCAAAGTGTGTCATTTAATTAGTGTACGTAATCAATTTCCCATATTAATTTATTAAAGTGTTAAAACACATAACAAAGGAATTGTTGGACACAGTGTGCACGTTATGTCTATTTTACAATGTAAAATAGACGTAACGTGCACACTGTGTCCAACAATTCCTTTGTTATGTTTTTACATTTAAATAACACATTTTTAATTATTTTTTGTTAACATATAACTTACATGATTGAAAACTCTTAAATAACCCGACACCCAAAGATGGATGTTACATGAAATAACTGAATTAAATGTAATGATAGTTTTAACCCTAACACCCAAAGTGTGTTGTGGAAAATCCTATTGAAATTGGAGGATTCAGGACTGTTAGGGTTAATGATATGGTCATATCACACACCATGTCCCAACCCTATGGACTGACCCATTTATGACCATTGTCATATCTGTTATATTATCGATAACATTCAAATAATGGTATTCTTTAAAAAAATTATGTTTGTGGATTGGATGCATGCTATTCTATTTTGTCTGCGGTTGGGGTGGTTGGGGTGGATGGGGGGGGGGGGGGGGGGGGTGGATGTGGGGGGGGGGGGGGGGTGGAGTGGATTGGGGATAAGGGGATGGGGGGGTCAATTATGAGTGACTTAGGGCTTGTTGGGGGTGGAGAGGGGCACACAGGCACTGGGTGGAGCTATGCCTTGGGTATGGGTCAACTCATACGCGGGTTAACTCATACCCGAGTCAACTTGTACCCCAAAATTTACACCCAAGTCATCTCTGGTGGCGTAACTACCATTATTGTAGACATTTTGATGGTAAAATTAAAACATTTTGTTGGAACTGTCCATTCATACTCCATTCAAAAGGAGGGAGTACCAGTTGACTCGGGTGCGAGTTAACTCGGGTACGAGATGACCCAAAATCATCATGCCTGGTGCCCAAACCCCATTTCTGCTGGAGTACTTACTTTACTGTGGGGAAAGGATTAATTTTTGTATGGCTACTCTACTCTAGAGAACATGACGGGGCAGAATTCTAAAAATAGGTTCCGGGCGCGTGGTTGTATCTGGGCAGACTAGCAGGGGTCATGGGGTCGCGCGCACGTATATAGGTTGGGACAATGGATATGTTTTTGGGCGTGCAGAAAGAAAGGAGAGAAGTAGGTCAGCTGTGTGAGTTTGTGTTAAGTTGTTGGTGAAAAGAAATAAACCAAGAGGGACTATGTCCCAGGATATAAAATTCGACTGCGTGAGAACCCCTTTTCCTTCACAGGAGTATTAGCCTTGACAGGGCGTTATTACATACCAGCGAGACCGCTACAAATGGTAACACGGATGGGGTATCTGATTGGAGTTTTTGGCAGCGAATTTTGACACGGACGGCGAGTGAATAATCGTTGTGTCGGCACGGCGGGCCGGCTTTTGGGGAACAGCTAGGGATAGCGGAATTGGGACGGAAGAACGACGGTCGAATGGTGTGGGACTAGCTCGGCAGGGAACTGGCTGAGTACGGCTCTTAACTGCAAGAACTCTGTTGGACCAGGGATGAGGAGTGTCTTATCCCTCCGTGTTTGGACTAGCTAGCTACACCAGAGGAAGAACGCGCGGCGGGCGTCCCGTGTGCTTTGCAAGCTGGAGCAGCGGGGAACGGCTAGGTACGGTGCACCACGCCTCGGATCGGACGGACGGTTGGAGTTGGCGGTTGGAGTTGGCTGTGTCGAGCCGCGGAGGAACATCTGCTCTGACTACGTGGGACTGTGGAGAGACAGTGGCTTTTTATCGAACCTAGTCCTGGACTTAGCAAGTGTGATGATAGCATACCACAGGTAGCCTTGTCTAGTTTGTTAATTATCCAGTAGATTTCTTGGTTAAATTTTGGTGTTTGACTCATAATATTCGTGTAGGTCAGGGGTGGTTTATGTAAATATACAGCAGGGGTTTGTATGGTCCTATATTGCCCTTGGTGTTCCGTTGGGGATAAGGTAAATAAATAGGATAGATTATGGCTGAGGCCGATCTGGTCGCTAGGTTGGTGTCGGGGCTTACGGACGCTCTTCAGGGGGCCAGACCGAAAACCATTACCCCATGTCCTATCAAACTCTCAAAATTCTGTGGGAAACCTGTTAAGGTTGGGGATCTGGCTATAGATGATTGGCTAGATGAAGTTGACGCATATCTACAGCAATGCAAAATCCCTGTTGAAGAGCAGGCAAGAGTTGTGGTGAGCTATTTGGCAGGGACAGCTCGGGAAGAAATTAAGTGCCATCCCGAGGAAGTTCGTAATGACATCCAGGCTCTAAAAAAATTACTGCGGCACCACTTTGGGGAAATCCAAACCATTCAAGGGCTTCAAAGGGCTCTATTTGAACGTCACCAACAGGAGGAGGAGTCCCTCATGGACTTCTCCAGGGCGCTGATTCGGATACATGATAAAATTATAGAGGTTGCGTCGGAAGAGGAAAGGGTGTTCCTCCTTGCTCTAAGGGACAGAGTACTCATTGGGCAATTTGTCTCGGGGGCGCGGAACCAGACAGCGCGTTTAGAATTGCGGCGCTTGGAGCTGGAAAAACCAAATCAAAAGTTCAGCGAAATTCGCGATGCTGCTAGAGAACTCTTCCGTGATCTGGACAAAATGCCGAAACCAAGGCGCAGCCATGTGAACCCGGTCATGGCCGAACATGTTGGTATTACACCAGAACAATGTTTAAGCCAAGACCCTGAGAATCAAACGGGCAGCAGCGTTAACGCTGTAAGCGCCGATGCTAACGCTGTTGGTGGCACCGCCCTGCAGAATGTGCTTCAGCAGCAGCAACAGTTGCTAAAATGCATGAAACAGCAGCAGGAACAGATTGGAAAACAACAGGAGCAAATCACAGCTTTGCTGCAGCGCGTACTAGACAAGGATTCGCGTAATTCGCCAAGTGGGCAGGACAGCGCTGCTACGTTCGGGCTTGCACCAAGAGATCGGTCCCAATTCCTGTGCTTTTACTGTCGCCGTCCAGGGCACATTCGTGCCGACTGTCGGCTACGGATTGCGCGCGAACAAGCAAACCAATCTCTTGGGAGTGGGGCACCACAAATCAGCAGGCAATCGCAACCTACGCACGAGGCAGCGGTAAACTAACACTCTCCACTACTGGGGGCCAAGTTGTGGAGAGGGGAAAAACCAAGGCCTCACCCAAAAAGGAACGAGTAAGGAAAGAGCAATCACCTGAGGCCTCAGCCGACAGTCTTTTAGCCAGGTTGGTGGGAGAAAGCCCGAAGGCTTGTATTACCCTTGCAGGTGTCTCTACAACGTGTTTGTTGGACACTGGGGCTGAGGCTTCCTTGATTAGCTCTTCATTTTATAAGAGAAACCTACAGGGCAAAATTCGTGGAATTGATTCCATTGGGTGTGATATTCACGTATCAGGCGCAGGCGGCGAATCGATACCCATTGAGGGATACATACAGGTCCCACTGTGCGTCTATAACCTTACGGCTAATGCTCATTTTCTCGTTGTTGGTGATTCCTTTGGGGGTGGGGCATGGAACTGGGGTCGCTGTCCCGTATTGTTGGGTTGCAACAATTTGTACTTGTCGAAGGATTTGGACACACAACAAGGGGGTGATGATGCAGAAGCATGGGACCTGACGTTGCGTTGGTATCACATGACCCATGTTGAGAAACCTAGAGGGGAATTGCACAATGTTGGACATGCACCTGCCCGTACGGGCAGATGTCCAACAACTATACTGCCAAATGAGGTTCGAAGCCTTGTTTGCTACATACGCGCTCCACCAGATAGATTTGAGGGCAAGACTGTAGTGCTTGAGGGTTTAAATGGTGGTCAAGATGGGAGCGCAGGGTTAGGGGAGTCATGTAAAGTGTATGACACATGCGAGGTTACAGGGGGAAGGGTGGTGCACGCCCTTATTGCAAATGCCGGAATGAGAGCTATAACGATACCTCCTCACACAAAGTTGGCAACCGTAACCACGGTTGCACCCACGGTCGATATGCGGCTCGAGGAGAAATCAGATGGGTTACATGTTTCCGTGAATCAGGTACTGTCGCAGTGCGCTGGCGTAACGGATTGTGAAAACTCCAGCGGGCCGGAGGATGGCGAAGAGGCTAAAACCCCTGTCCGTGAAACCTACGTTTTCGGAGATGGTTCGCAGTATGTACTTCCGCCGGGGCTGGATTTGAGTTCTGGTCTTTTGAGCAGAGAGGATAGGGACAGTGTTGTTCGTTTGATACAGAAACACGACTCGGCATTCTCCAAGGGTCAGTTTGATGTGGGGTCATGTGATAAGGTGTTGCACAAAATCCACACCACAGACGAATTGCCTATAAGCCAGCCTTATAGAAGGATCCCTCCTCATTGCCTTGGAGAAGTTCGTGACATGATACAGAAGTTACTAGACATGGGGATAGTCCGCAAAAGTGGCAGTCCTTACGCAAGTCCGATAGTGTTGGTGCGTAAGAAGGATGGAACCTTCCGCCTGTGCGTGGATTATAGGAAACTTAATGCGCGCACGGTGCGAGACTCTTTCCCGTTACCGCGTATAGAGGAGTCGCTGGAGGCGTTGCGAGGGGCCTGCTTCTTTTCTTCCCTTGACTTGGCGCACGGATACCATCAAGTTTTGATGGATCCAAGCTCAGTATTAAGTAAGACGGCATTCAGGGTTCCCTTTGGGTTATTCGAATTCACTCGAATGCCGTTTGGCTTGGCGAATGCGCCGAGCACATTCCAGAGGGTGATGGAAATGTGTGTGGGGGATCTAAATCTGACTCAGCTGTTGGTGTATTTGGATGACATACTGGTGTTTTCCTCTACCCTAGACGAACATCTTTCTAGACTAGACGTGGTGCTCACGCGCATATCGAAATTCGGTCTAAAGATCAAAGGCCAGAAGTGTCAGTTGTTTCAGCGCAAGGTACGATACCTGGGTCATATTGTAAGTGCTGAGGGTGTGTCCATAGATGCCGAGAAAATCCAACGGATAAAGGATTGGCCGGTGCCGAAAACAGCTGAACAGTTGCGCTCATTCTTGGGTCTTGCGGGCTACTATCGCCGCTTTGTGTCAGAATTCGCGAAAATAGCCGCGCCACTGCATGCCATGCTGCCGCCTATTGCGAGCGCTGCAGGCAAAGGAAAAACAATCCGGAGGGCTGCCGCATATTTGTGGAATGCGGAGGCCCATGTGTCGTTTGACACTCTGAAGCAAGCCTTGACACGAGCACCGGTATTGGCTTACCCAGACTTTTCAGCTCCATTCATCTTGGAGGTGGATGCATCACTAAAAGGGTTAGGGGCATGTCTGCTACAAGTAGGGGAGGACGGGGAGAAGCACCCAATTGCCTATGCAAGTAGGGGTTTGCGGGGAGCGGAGATCAGTTACCCGGATTATAGCTCTTTCAAACTAGAGTTGCTAGCCTTGAAATGGGCAGTTGTGGACAAATTTCGAGACCACTTGCTGGGGGTGCCGTTCGTTGTCCTAACGGATAACAATCCGTTGGCGTACCTTAACACAGCCAAGCTAGGTGCATGCGAGATGCGATGGGGGGCTCAATTGGCCTCGTTTGACTTCGAAGTCAAATTCCGATCGGGACGGAGTAATCGCTGCGCTGATGCGCTGAGCCGCTACCCTGGGCATGTTTCCTCCGAGGTGGAGGGGGTAGTACAGCAGATTTCTCACACAAATACTGTCCCATTGCGTGCTGAGGTAAATAGGATCAGTCCTACTCAGCCAGCTACTGAAGCGCAGTCTGGTTGTGGACCTCCAGGGTTGTTCCCCTCGTGGTCATCAGAGCAGCTAGCAGCATTGCAAAGGGCGGACCCAGAACTGGGAATTATGTGGGAGCGCTGGGAACAGAAAGCTGTTCCAGGGGAAGTCGCATCAGATGGCATGGGCGGTACGCGAGATCTTAAACTTTGGCTGTGGCAGTGGCCGCGATTCGTGAACCGCGAAGGCGTACTGCATAGAAAAGTCAGAGACCCCCTGCACGGTGAAATATTCCAGGTCCTTTTACCGCGAGTTCTTCAACCGCGCGCAGTTAAGGGTTGTCATGACGGTTGGGGGCACCAGGGGGTGGCTCGCACATGCTCACTTCTTAGGAGACGCGTGTATTGGCCGCGTATGACTGCAACCGTGCGACGGCACATTCGTCACTGCCAGCGATGCACAACTGCTAAAGAGGCTCAGCCTAAACCGAGAGTTCCTATGAGGCATCTGATGGCGTTCCGCCCATTAGAGGTTCTGGCAATCGACTTTGCCAAGCTGGACAAAGGAAACGGGGGGTACGAGGATGTTTTAGTCCTAACAGACGTGTACACAAAATTCTCCCAGGCGGTACCATGCAAGGATCAGCATGCGGTAACAGTGGCCCGCGTTCTTCGCGACCATTGGTTCACAAAGTTTGGCATTCCTACGCGCTTGCACAGCGATCAGGGACGGAACTTTGAAGGGAGTGTGATCAAAGAGCTATGTATCTTGTATGGAATCAGAAAATCGCGCACTACCCCCTACCATCCGGAAGGAAATGCCCAGGCCGAAAGGTTTAATCGTACCCTCTTTGGTCTGATTAAGTCCCTAGATGAGCGCAGTCGACACAAGTGGCCAGATATGTTGGCACACCTCGTGTTCGTGTATAATGCCACCCCACACAGTACTACAGGTATTGCCCCGTACACGCTTATGTTTGGGCGTGAGCCGCTGATCCCATTAGATCAGATTCTCGGGCGTACCGATTCTGCATGGGATCAAGATTTTGTAAGGTGACAGTCTAAACTGCTGGAACGTGGAGATAACCTGGTTAGGGAGAGAACAGAGATTCGTGCCGCACGTAACAAAGCCCTCCATGATTCAAGAGGGAAAATGTGCGAGTCGTTCAAACCTGGCGAAAGAGTTCTTCTGAGAAAGCTAGATTTCAAGGGGAGGCACAAATTGAGTAATGCCTATCATGATGAAATATTCATTGTGACCTGGGTGAATCTGGAGGGTGACATATACCACATACGACCGTCACAGGGTGGCACTGAAAGGACCGTGAATCGGAAACTCCTGAGATTACATCCTTCGGAACTATCAGATGGTAGTGCAATTAGCTTTGAGTCAGATGATGACTTTTATACACCGGGGTCTGATTTGGGACATTTCGAGGTTGCAAAAGATAATAGGGATGGTGCCGACAAAGTAGGGGAGCCGCCTGCTCAACCGTTTAGGTTAACCTTGCCTCTTAGGAGGTCCCAGCGGAACACCAGGGGTGTACATACCAATCCTCATCACCTGCCTCGTTCTTCAATGCCGTAGAGTATTAGTTCGGGGGTTACCAGCAGTTAAGGCGTTCCCTGTTGAAAAGGCTTGGGGAATCCAGTTTTCACAGGGGACCCTTGCTGTTGGATGCCACCGGACTTTTTATTACCTAAAGTGTTTACCTG